>PVHY01000019.1:158485-181952 GCA_004024945.1 Uropsilus gracilis | reverse complement strand
TTGAGGATTAGGAAACTTCAGCTACCAACCTGATCCTTTTGCTCTAACTTTTCTGACATTGTACATTGCTTTTCAAAGCAGTCTATTTAACATTAAGGCACTATTCTTTCTAGCACTAAGGTAACAAAGAACAGAGGGGGGGGAAATATATATATATATATATTATTGGAAATAATATATATATATATATATCTCACTACAGAAAGAAAAATTACCTGACAATCAGAATCTAAATTCAGTCCTTGTAATATAACCAACAAAAACAAGTTCCATAGGATGTCTGAGCTTTTGTTTCTTCATATGCAAAAGTAGGAGTCAAAATTATGCTCTACCAGGTGCTTTTAGCGCTACAATTTTTTATTCTGACTATATGAAAATGATAAAATGCATCAAAATACCTTGCTACTTTTAATTTTTTTGCCTTTTTCTATATTGAAGTATTATTGTATTGTAAAACTATATGTTTCTGATATGCATCATAACTACTGATGTGCCATAATGAGGACACTAGTTCAAAATTGCCCCTCACCATCTGTGACAGTCTAATCCCCTCACCCCACTTTCAGATGCCTCTTGAAGAAAATGACCTACTCTAAATAAAAACCACAATCCAAATATGTCATTTTAGAGATGTGAAGAGACCCAGAGAGAGGGGCTGCTCAAGCTGGTACAGTAATAGCTCTGTCCCACACTTTAAGACTTCCTCAGAACTGCAGCTTGAAAAGAGTGGAGGAGTTCAACCTTTTAGAATTTCTCTGCACTTTCATTGGGGAAAATCACCTGACAAATGGCATGGCTAACTTGGAAATAATGAGGGCTAATTTTTCTCTACCTCTATGCTTGCTGCTTTGTTAGCCTGAGAACAGTCCATGAACTGTGAGCTTTCGTACTCTTTGGGATGGGTGGGGACACAGGTTCTGTGGGGAGCTAACTGGGCCATGGACCATTCCTGGGAGGTGCCCTGATGGCCTTCCCCTTGCTAACAGGAGCCAGGGCGTCCTTGACCAAGGCTCTAGCTCAGGTGGACCCAATCAAAGTCAAAGGATTTCAGGTTCATTTCTATCCTATGTCCCTCTCTTTAGTGACTATGCTTCTTCCTTGATGTCTCAGGATTTCCATCTGTGGAATCATCATGTATTGTTCAAAAATATTTGTCACAACAGCATGACAACACCTTTTCTTTCTCTCTTTTCTATAACCTTAACCAATAATCCATCAATTTCTGACAGAAACTAATGTATCAGTTTCAAAACATACTTCAATTCCT
Source organism: Uropsilus gracilis (assembly GCA_004024945.1). NCBI lineage: Eukaryota > Metazoa > Chordata > Mammalia > Eulipotyphla > Talpidae > Uropsilus > Uropsilus gracilis. The sequence continues at coordinate 180,685 of PVHY01000019.1, read as the reverse complement.
ATTTCTAGTTAAATAAATAAGTAGAACAAACTTTAAAATTTGGTAGGATATATGAAAAGCTTCAGAAATCCTAATATACACTCTTATGTCTTTGAAAATAACTATTTTTATCAAATGTTAGTGGGTACCAGTTCTTTTTGTAGAGGAAATAGTTACAATCATCTAGCTAAGACTTGAATGTGCACAGTTTTTTTTATAAGTTATCATAGATAATTACATAATTCTATTATGTAATAGAATTATTGTGGGCAAAATAATAAAATCTGATAGCATAGTTTTTATTATCTTCAATTCAGACTACTTTGTGTATATATACACCCCAAAGTTACAGACACACACACATACCTCAATGATATATACATATATATTAAGAACATATAGACTTCATATAGACTTGACTATATACATATATATATATATAGAATACTGTGAAGGGTTGGAAATTATATCATACTTGCAAGAAAACAAGTGGTTTTCCCAGTTTCATTTATTGACAAAAGACATGAGACTTCTAGATCAAAAACAAAGTAGTTCATTCCTCATTGTATCTACTAATCCCAGAGAACCAGCGTTCAAACCTTAACCTCAGTTCCCACAAAGAGATTAAAGAGGAACAGATATTACTGATATGCAATGTGATACACAGGGAATAATTCCTTTCTAAGGGATAATAAGTCTGACTAAGCCTTGACCCAAAAGCACATTATCTGTACAGCAGTGAAAATTTTTTTTTCTCCAGATGGAGATAGTATCTTCATCTTCAAAGATTATTCCCTAAGAAAACATCTTCAGGAATATAATCTAGAACAAGGACTGTCTGGTCCACTGCTAACAAGATGTGTCTCAGTCCAAGAGACCCAGGAAGAACTGCTCCCAACAATATGCTAAATCAAGCTATGTAAGGATGCTAATGATGAAGGTCACAAAAAGGTGAGATTCATTAGTCAAAAAAGAACTGTCCAAACAGGTGGAAAACAGTGAAGAAGAAAGTGTTTCCATAAATGATGAGGTAACTTTTGAATGAATCATCCTAGAACTTTTATAGAACCCGACTTCATGTTATATGAGATAATAAATGTCCTTAATGGCCAAAATTTTAGTGTTTTTTTTTTTCTGTGACTTGAGAGGGAAGGCATCTTCAGTGATTTTTTTCCTATATTTTCTTCCCAGTACCTTTGTCATTGTGGGCACGGACTTCATCCAGCTTGCAAGGTACTGTTTTCAAATACTGTGACATTGGGTGTTACAGCTTCAATATCTGAAGTGGGATACACAATTCAGTCCATAGCATAAGTAACCCAAAGTTGAAGTCTCCATAAAAAGAAGAACAAACAAAAGTACACAATGTCAAAATTATCTTCAGGCTAAAATGACTAGACATAATTTAAGTGAGACTTTTTGAGCTATCACATAAATTTTGTTAGAGAACAGAAAGAAAACAGCTTTGAGAGCTTGTAGGTCTCCTAAATGGCATTTCTGCCTGTCATCCTTCCACCCTCTAAGATGGCCACTTCAGGGCAGAAGATGGTTCTGCTGTGCCAATGAGACCAGGCCCATGGCTTGCTCTTTAATAGGCACTCTTCATCTCTGGCATAAAGCTCATTCTGATCCAAGACAATAAGGCTCCTCACGATTCTGACCCCAATTTTGCTCTTTTGATTCATTTCTGTCACTACCACAAACATTCTCGGTTTCAGTCTAAAGAAACTATCTCAAATTTCCAATGTTTTTTCACAGCTTCAAGTTTATACTCTGCCTGAGAAAGACTCCCTTTTTCATTACCCTTTCATCCTTTTCACAAACTCCTATTCTTTCTTCAATTCCCAGCTAAAAATTTCCCTTCTTTCTTAACCCCAGAGTCATTCTGTTCTCTATACCACCAATGAATCTTGCACTTTCCTTCATTATACATAGTCAGCTGCCATATATCTCACATATACTGTCCTGTACTGAACTTACCTCCAAGCCAAAGGACCATGATGCTTTATTCCCTTGGACTTGGAAATGGTCTCTTGTCTTGTATTTTTCTGTTTCATGAGTGCAATTCCTGGTCATCAATCAGTGCTTGGCATGAAACTTCTGTGGAAAATCTTTTCAGTCTCTTAAAATTAGCTCATTTCCCTGTAAATACCCTTCTTTATGACTTCATTGTATTGTATTTATTTATTTGCTGTTTTTCTCACTCTGAAAAAATAGTAAAAATCTTCTATCTGCTTGTACGTATTATCTAACATGCAGCAACCACTAGCCAGTTGTGAGTACTGAGCACTAGAAATGGGGCTAGTCCAATTTCAGTTGTTTTATGACCAGATTTGGAAAATGTACCAAGAATAAAAAGTGTCACACTGATTTTTTTTATATTGATTGCATGTTGAAACAATAGAACCTTGGGCATATTGATATAAAGAATATTATTAAAATTAGTTTTACTTTTTCATTATTACTCTTTTTAATCTAGACTGGAAAATTGACATTTCTTCATATGTTCTACATATTACATTTTTACTAGATAACACTTCTCTAGATCATGTTCTTCAAAGAAAGACCACATATTTCACGAATTAATTGCATTTGTATCACTACATGGCCAGAGTTCCTAAAAACTACATAATAAATGAACAAGTTAGTAAATGGCAAATTATAAGTGGGGGAACATCCACATCATTTAATTAACAACAGGTAAATAAATTTACATGTTACATGTTATCTAATCCATCAACATGATTTAGATCCTTCATGAAAGCGCTCTTTTTTGTAGACTGATAAAATAGAAATCATTGAAAATGAAAGCAGTTGGAAAACCTTGTGATGGTAAAATTCTGGGGAGTAAAAAGTATACTTTAGTATACTTTTTAAATTTTTCATTTAAATCTGTGTTTGGGGGGCAATTGTGAGTTTGCTTGTCATAGGCAGATGCTTCTGTTCTCTAAGACTGGAGACATGGGAATCAGTAGGTGGTAGTGCAGATGGCAAAGAGAGGGTGGGGTGACATTTCAAACTGTGGGTGGGACTAATGCAAATTTGGCAACCCAAGCGGAATTTTTGTGGGTCTGATCATTTTTGCAGGACTTCTTGCTTCCCAAGTCGCCTTTTCCCACCCATCCCCCCATCCCTTCACTATATACTTACTTTAACTATCTGCATTGGAAATCTTTTATATTGCTGCTTTCAAAGACCAAGGAAGTACTTTTTACAATTTCCTTCATGGCACTAACCTTTATACTTCTAACACTGGAAACCACAGAAATTTCTATTAGAACAGATCTTAAGTATTAGTGAAGTACATTTTTAACTATGTGCTTAATAACTAGAAACATATCCATGGTCATAATGTTTTAATAAAATGTGCAGATGACTTCATCTGCTTTTTTGCCATTGTCATTGGAATTGCACATCTCTACAATGCAGAGTGCCTTAGATAAGCCAGCTTCCATAATCAGCTGGCAGAACTCAATGCCACTGCCAAAAAATTCAAGGCTGAGGAATTTAATCTCTGTATCCTTGATCCCCAACCTTTCTGTAGAGAATGCCCTCCAGCTTGTCAACATCTCCTTATAGTAATGATATGCTTCCAACTGCACAATCAGAATAGTCTACTACACTGGTCTTTTCTTAAATAAATTTGATCAGGAGAGGGCCAATTATGTCACTGAAAAAAAAAATACTGTTTGCAAGCTATACTTCCAATATTTTCATCTACCACAGTTGTAACATGATTGAAGTTTCAGAGATTAAATGGTTAACTGACTATGATGAAAAACGATTAGTCTTTAAGACACAGAAGATACTTTTGAATTCCATGTAAATTTTATCTTAAGTTTATGCTGAAACAAAAAAAAAGGAGAGAAATTAGCATGTACAGGGCATGGGAGATAAAAATATTTATAAATTAAAAAGGTCATGACAAACAGAAAATTCAAAATATTAGAAAATTCTTAGTTAATGAGAAGAGAAGTTGATGGAACCAAGGAGGGAGAACAGAGGCTTCCAATGTATCCTATGAAGTTCTATTTTATAACCTAGAAGCAAGTATTGAGTATTTATTACTATTTTTTACAGAAACAGAAAACATTAAATTCCACTTATTTTAACTTAGCTTATAAATATTATGTTATTTTATATAAAAATATTAAATTTAAGGTAGTTTTATATTGATTTATTGATATAACATTGTAATAAAATAAAATGTGGAGTTGTACAGGCAAAAGAAAAGGAGTAAGGGAGAACGAATGAAAAATACATGAGAAAATAAAGGGAATTATGACTAAGAGAAAATAAAATAGTTAAGCACTCAAAATGGAAATCCTAAAGGGAAGGGTGAAAAGCAAAATGTTAGTAATGATGACATCATATTAACAGTAACAGTAAGACAATGATATAGTAACTAATATTTATGAAGTGTTTTCCAGACAATGCTCTCAGTTTACTTATATTAACTCATTTGATCATTATAATAACTCAATGGGAGAGGTTCTGCTCTATTTTCATCTTCACACTACTAAAAGAAAGCAAAACTCCATTAAACCTGAAAATCATATATTTGGTAAATGCCAGAGTGAGAACATTAAACCCATTTCACATAGGTTGAATAAAACTATGTTGTTGAAAGTCTCCAAGAAACTTGGGGTCCAGATAATGAGTGACTGATTTTCCCTTATGTATCTGGCAAAGCCTGCATGAACCTCCCTCAATCTTCTCTGGATCATAACTAGTGATTTATGGAGATTTACTGGGTTTCATGGAAGCCAGACAAGCTGTTTCAGGAACTATGAGATTAAAATTTCTTCTGAATCTCTAATTTTACCTTTATCTTTTAAGAACAGTTTCTTTCTTCCTTTCAAAACTAGTCATCTTTTATAAGATAATGAGTTTGAAATCTGTTGCAGAGTAAGTATTAAATGCATTCTTATATTTTAGGGTATATTCCTCTATTTCAGCTCTTAAATTTTCTTTCCAAAGTAACAATAAGTCTTGTATGATTTGCATTCTTGAAAAGAATTTTCCAAGTATCACATTCGTTAAAGGGAAAGACATTCATCAAAGAATAAAGTTAGATAAAACTATCTTCCATAGTTTCAATTTAGTGTTAATCTGAAACCTAGTGAGGGCAATGCCAACTTTGGATATGTATATAAAGGAATTATCATAAAGAGCTAAAACAAGGATAATTGATGAGTCTGTTTTGTTTTTTCATTTTTTGGGAATATCATTGTGTATACTTAGCTCTTAATTTATTTCTTATATCATTATGGATGACCTTATCCTGTGGAATTGTCTTTGCTTATTAATATTTTATCATTCAAGTTAGAAGTCATCACAAAACAAAATTCCATATGACTCACCAAGTTGGGGGAACAAACATCATCATAATCATTGAAATTGATTACCCTCCCAACATCCTACATACTGAGAGCTCTAACTCCTCTTTTCATCCCAACTTTCTACAGAACTCAAATCCCACACCCATCTCTGGGTCCTCTGTTGTTACTGAGAATTGTAAAAGAAGATTAAAGAAAATCTATTTTTTCTCCAGAGCTGGATATGGTGAATAAACCACAGCCTTCAAAGTCAGTGATCTCAGTTTATTTCCAAAGCTGCTCTTATAGCTGTGTAGTCCTCAACAAGTTTCTTAATCTTTGCTAATACTTACTCTGTTTCACTCTCAACAAATCATCTAAATTTAACTTCAGTTTTTCCACCTATAAAAGAATAACACCTCTCTCACACGTTGTGAAAATTCAGTGAGATGATATATCTAAAACATGTAACAGTCTAAAACTAGTGTTTAACCAATTGTTAGCTTCCTTAACTTCCATTAATTCAATTAAATGATTTATTATTTTCCATTTATTTGATCACTGATAAATGGACTCTAATCAGTGATTTCAGTCCCACTAATATCTCAATAGTCACTGGTTAAAGGCGTCATTCCATTTCAAAAACTCACTCAGCACATAGAGACTCAGTGATCATTGCTTGTAGTTGGTTTTTCAACTTATACCTTGTTTCAAATGTACCTCCACCTTGCTTTAATATCTTTGTTACTATTCTGGTAACCAGATTTCTCATCTCCTCTATTTATCCCCCACCCCCTACTCAATCCATTCCCCTCAGAAAGAACTACAAGGCACAGTTTTAATTATGTATATCTGATAATGCCAATTCATACTTTATAACCCTATAATTTAATATCCTTAAATGCTTTTCAAGATTCCCTACTATAATTTTATCTATTTCCTCCGTTTGCAACTTCATGTCAAACCATGACTTTTTTTTTTTTTCACTAAAATCCAACAATGTTGGTTTTTAATGTTTTTTTTTCATTGATTGTAACAATATATTTCCTCCCTTTGGGCCTTTTGTTTAATTTAAATGCTTTCAAAATTTCTTATTTCTGGTTTTCAGCAGTTTGGTTATTATGTACTTAAATACAATTTTCTTCTTATAAGAACTTATTTTCACACTGTTTTCTACATTTTTAAGCTAACATCTTTCATCAGTTTTAGAAATTCCCAGTCACTATCTCCTCTATTTGCTATTTCCTATTAATATCTAATTATAAACTAGACCATTTTGTCTGGTCCTATGGTTTTATATACATATTTTTTGTATACTCCTTTTTTCCAGTTATGAGTCTGGATAGTTTCCATGAATTTGTATTCTAATTCCCACATTTTCTCATTGACATGCTCAATAGCCTGTTAGGCATGGCTATTTTTTCATTTGTACAATTCCTATTTGATATTTTTCATATAAATTTCAATTCTAAGGCAAAATTTTATACCATTTTATTTATCTCTCCATATTTTTCTCTTTCCTTGAATACTGAATACCTATGCTTCCCAGGTAGGGACCTCATTTGTCAGTCTCCACTTGTAGATAGATGAGACAGTTGATTAATTTATCCCAAGGGGATGTAGATAGAGGAAAAGTGTTCTAAGCAGTTAAAAAGCGGAGAATCATTGTCCATCTTTTTTTCTCCTTTTGCACAGAAGTAAAGTAACCCAGTGTCTCAGGAGGCAAAAGATTTGATTCATTAAATTTTACCACTAGGAGAAACTTGGTTGCTTGGTCACTAAGTGAACAAACACATTTCCATTTAAGTCCTTTAGATATAATGTTCTATTTCTCACATAAATCAACATTATTGTAATATAAAATTATATGTATAAACAGAAAAAATCCTCTTCTAAAATGAAGTAATTTTAGACTGGGTTCATCTCTTCCCTAATGTAATACCAAAACTTATGAAAATGCTCATCACATGAGTGCATAAGTAGATTGTGACTATTTTAATCAGTTATAAAATTTGAGTCTCTTTCCAGAGACATAAATACCAACTCTGTAGAATATTCCTTTAATAGGATAAGAAGATATATATTATTTCATATAATTTGGTATGACCATTAATTTTAATTTTCAAGGATCTTGGTTATATAAGGTTTACGAATATCATCTTATCAAATCTACTGAAGGGATGGAAGAATTATTTAAGAGAAATATACATGTCTATTAGCAAGAGCATTATTGTTTTATATAAGTGGGTATAAATGAACTATTATTAATGATGACATTTATAGATGTTGAGATTAGCATGACAAAGATTAACCTATTTATTTTTGTAAATTATTGCTACTAGAGTAGCAACATGTGCAAGACTTGATTTCCTTATGGCATCAAAGAAGCTTAATAATGTTATGTTGCTTTAAAATTAAATCCAAGAATTAACTTTCTCACATAATCTGGTACTGAATATAAATAACAGTTAAATATCAGTCAAAATTATAATGCAGTATTCCTTATAAATTAAAACATTGCTTATGTATTTTTTGGTTTCATTTCATTTTTTGAAATAATATTGATTTACAACACCATCTATGTTTTAAGACTACAGGTTCATGCTCTCTTAAATTATGTTACCAACCAACAAAGTACCAGTGACCTTCCACTAGAGTCCATTGGCCCCCATTACCATTGCTTAAAGCCATCATGTCCCACTTTGAAGATCCAAGGTTTTTCAGTCAGTAGGATCCCAGAGTTTGTGTTGATTTCATTTGTTCATTTCCTCTGTTCATCTTTAAGCTTACAAAATTCTAATTTAAATCCTAAACCTCAACCAGTGTTATTCTCTGTACTAGTGCTCCTATGTATTATTCTTATTGACATAATAGAAATGAAGAACATAAATATCTGCCTCCAGATGATACATATTTCCTCGGAAACCTCTCAAGTACCGAAAGGAAGGTAGCTGAATTACAACTCTATACTTCTCTGTTGAAATCTTTTTATTTTCATAATTATATTTTCTTTGGAGTACCCAGTTACTCTTTTGCCCATAGCAGCAAGAGACCAATCCCTATTTTCCAACCAATAAAAAGTTTTTGTTTTGACTTTAATTCTTCAAAAAGATTCTGTGTTCCACAAGAGGTTGATTTTATTTTAAAAAGTGAAAATGAATGAAATTATCTCTCATCGTCATACAAAATAAATTTTGGAAATACTTTAAACTAGGTTAAACTATTTCTGTTTAATTTTCACTTATAATTCTTGCCAATTTATTTTTGTGGTAAATTAAATAAAAGATTCTAATCATTTTATTTCTAGGTAGACACAATGAATCACATTCATACTAACATGTCTTATCAAAATCAAGATTACTTTTCATACAGCCTGGAAAAATCTTTCTAAAGTGAGAGTTTACCTGACACACAGCTTTTTGATCAAGACAGATGGATATTTCTGTTACAAAGAGAGGAGATTCCAGTGAGATGACTTGGATACTTCTTAACTAACCTAATGTAATGACTTTGACTGTGGACTTAAAAGCAAATAGGGGAGAAAGATGGCTTGAAGGATGAGTGTTCATAACAATGAGATCTTTGACATATCTCAGCTCTCATACTGAACAGTGAACTTCCAACTTGGAGGGCATGCCAGTATCAGTGAGTTTGATACATGAAAGGCAGCAGGAGTTCTGACAGGCAATTTAACTCAGGAATTGGTGTTAACTTAACATCTGGTAATAAAGCTCACCTCAGTGAATCACCATTCTTACCATATACCAAGATAATCCACCAGGGTTAGAAGCTTTGCTCTAAGTTAGTATATTGAGTTAAAAAATATGCATGCGGCATGTCGTTTCTTTAATGTCTCTCTTAGTTTTCACTAATGTGCATCACATCTTTTCCCACTAAAAACATTTACTGTATAATCAACAGATATTCCTTGAGCACTCAGTCTAACATGAAAATCTGTTACACATGAAAATTCCTAATCTCACCCAAACCTACTGAATTAGAAACTCAATTTGAGTCCAGTAATTTGTGCTTTGTCTTCCAAGTATTTATAATGCACACTCAAATTTAAGAAACATTGACATTTACAAGTAGTGCTGTAGCTTAAGGTTTACAGCTATATCCCTTTCCTGTCATTAGGAATTTCTACCAGCACCATCTCAGTCCAATAGCTATCTTAATTTCCTGGTGCTGAGTATATTTTTTACAACTTTATCCCTTTGAGTAATTGATAGTGGGGCCTTAGGAGAGTAGAGCAAATTTAAGTTATAGTGGGTTTACATTAGTCATAATGAAGCTGGGACCCCAATATGGACAGTATTAAAGCTGGGACCCCAGTATTATAGGCAGTATTAAAATTCAGGCATTGATGCCATTAACTGTGTCTGAAAATCACAGAGGTAAAAGATGGCCTAAACAGGACAAGGGTACTTTTACTTTGTTGCAAATCCTGGGTGTGGAAGAGAAACTGTATCATCAACAGGGTGTGTAGTGGGAAATTGGAGCCTTTGACTTTTAGGAGTAGAAAAGGAAAATAAAAAGAGATTAAAAAAAAAAAAAAAAGCAGAGACTGGAGAAAGACTTTTGTGGAGACGGGAGAGACAAGAATGGCAGGTGGGTAAAGAGTAGCCTAAGTGACCAGGCTGGGTAGAAGCCCTCTAGAAGAATAAGCTGGTTGTTGCAAGGAGCCATGGTGGCCAACAGAAGAGTAGTTGGTGTGAAGAGTTTGGCATCACAGCAAGGTGGCATAATGAGCTGGTACCTGGAGATGGCCTGGAGAAAGCTGATTTGTGCATTAGCAATTGTTGAAAAAGTCTGAAAAGCCTTGGAGAAGTGCAGCAGCTTGGAACACTGGGGAAGAAGCAAAGAAAAGACTCTGGAGAAAGACTGGACTTGGAAGAATGCCTACCTCTCAGATTTGGAGGGGCAAAGGGGCACCATCTTAGACATGTGTTTGGGACTTTCAGACTTAATGGTGACTGGGGGAAGATAACTGGCCTCTTGGGCTTTAAGGACTTTTTGTTTTCCCTGTTAATATTCCCTTGTAAATAAAATCCTGTTCTTAAACTGCATTTGACTGGCAACTGCTACACATGGGTGGTACAAACATGTGACAGAAGCCACATTTTAAAAGGTGCTTGTTGGTTGGAGGCTTCTGCCCATTATGCACCCCATTTCAATACCAAATTTTAGTTAATATTTCTTACATGTGATGCGTTGGGCTTATTTACCTACTTGTCTTCTTTCTTTTGTAATATATTTATTGACTGTTTGCTAGTGACCCAGATGTTTCACTAAAGATGTATTGTCCTTTACAATGGCAGCCTATTAAATTGCGCCAACCATCTCTCCCTTTACCCAAAACACATATAATTGAGGTATAGTTGGTATACATGCATCCATTTAAAGTACATGATTCAGTGACTTTTAGTGTATTGATAGTTATGTAGCCATTACCATAATAAATCTTAGAATATTTGATCATCCTGAAAAATACCTCATACCTATTAGTGGTGGTCACACTTTACTAGTCTCAAATATCCCATCCTAACCCTAAGGACACCACAATATACTTTATTTACAGATTTGTCTATGCTGGTCATTTCACATTAGTAGAATTACAAGACTTGCAGTCTTTTGTGATTGGATGCTTTCACTTCGTCTGTTTTCCGGGTCTATACACATCATAGCAGATATTAGTACTTCATTAGTTTTTAAAAATTATTTATATATATATTTCACATCATTGTGATCCCTGGGGGTCCCCCACCACCTCCCCTCCCTGGCCACTCCAGCTGGTCCCCTCCCACAGTTGTGTACTTTCATTTAGTACCTCATTAATTTTTATCATCAGATAATTTTGCTCTGAGTAGACAGACCATACTTTATCTATTCTTCAATTGACAGAGTTTTGGTTTATTTATACTCCTGTTAGGCTGCTATGAATGTTTCATGTACATGTTTCTGTGTGGACATGTATTGTATTCTTTAATCTCTCTTGGATAAAATACCTGGGAGAGGGATTGCTGGATCACAGTGTTACTCCTAAATTTAATCTTTACAAAGCAGCTGTTCCATTTCACGTTGGCATCTATAGTATCGTTTACAAGAGTTTTGACCTGACCATTCTGGACAAATTGTAAACTTTTAAAGGATTTTTTTAAAATAAAAAAGGGCATGATGCATTGTATGTCTAGAAAATAAATGCATTTATTTATGATATACATGCACATACATTAAACCCAAATTCTGATTGGTATTAACATGTAAATTCATGAATCACATGATTCTTCTCAGAATGTTTAATTCTTAGCAACTCCTTAGTAACAAATGAATAAGTGATTAATGATAAAAGAATGTATAAATACATATACATGTATGAAGGATGACTAAGACACATGCTTGTGCTAGTTACGTCAAGTAACATAGTGAGTTCTTTAGAATTCATTTTTAATGAAAACTTTTTATTGCTTGCACACACACATACACATATATATTACATCATTGTCTACCCCGAGGTTCTCCCATCACCTTATCACCAATGAACCATCTGAATCTCTTGTGCCCTTCCCTTCCCCAATTTTACCCTCCTCCCCCTCTTTTGCTCTATGCTTTCATTTTGTTGGCAGTTTTAAATTTTTCTTCTCTGTTTGTTAGTTTCCCTTATATCATTCATATAAGTGAGACCAACCATATTTCTCTTTTTCTTCTGACTTATTCTGCTAACATGATTCCTTTTAGTTCCATCCATGTTGCTGTGAATCTTTAGGGTTCTTTGATGTACTCAGGTCTATGTGATACATTTATGTGAAAAAGAAAACTTGTCTTTTTTAATGAAATAAAATAAATTATTCTTGATGTTATCAATGAAATTAAGTGATGGTCATCAACTGACATTAATTGCTATTTCCAAAGATATTAATTTCATTGTTGTTTGAAGTCTGTTAGCCATTATGTCTAGAAGTAGTCATTCTAGACCCAGCAATTAAAGTGAAACAGAAATGCACACTCAAATTATTAGCTAAAATCTACACTTTTTTTTCTATGAGAAACTCAGTCTGTGTTTCAAAACACATAAAAATAATTGCTTGGAACACATGTTCATAAGTTGGGTATTGCTTATATTTTTGGATTACTATTGCTACTAAAGTGCTTAGGAGATATTTTTATTAAATAAAAAATGTTTCTAAGAGGAAGCACTGAATTCATTTGATTGTCTTAATTTCATTGAGAGATAAATGACAGTTCCTTCAGATACATTGAAGATCTAATAAACGTTACCAATATTATATACAATTATACTAATTTTTCTAATTTTTCATATTTAATTTTTAAAATGCCTCAGTGATTGACCAAGGTGAGAATGGTCCATTTCTATAAAATGTTTCTGTATCTCTCATCTCCAGCAAAAGGAACAAATATTAGTATTATGAAGGTGTCTTACTGAGGTATTGCTGTTTATGAGAGAACAGTACATGAAGCAATAAATAGTTCTAGCCAGTGATTAAATGTACCAGCAGAGTTGATGTATCTGATGAATGCAAATGTCATTTACAGCCTCACATACTTCAACATCATAAATACTATTCTCATTTTATAAGTACAGAGCTGACAACACAAAATCAACCTCACAGAACATACATACTGTTAGAAATAAAGAAGGTGCATATGCCGATCTAAATTATGTTTCTACTTTTATTTCTGAATCTATCATAGTGGGTCCGGTTGATTATTATTATTTTGCATGTAAAGTTTAAATATAAGCTTTGTGTAGTGACTAGTAGCTTGAGGTAGACTTTGCAGAGGATGGAAGCTAAGGCTTTTCATTTGAAAAAAAAAAACACTAGTTATCAGGTATTTGTAAAATGTGGGGATCAAAGTCATTAAATTTTGAATAAAATTAATATTAACTTGAATTAATACTTGTCTCATATCTATGTAGAGGTATCTATGTATCTATGAGACTGAAGAGGTCTGGAAAATGGTTCCAGATTAAATATGTAATGATTGATCCTTTTAATAAAAATGATAGTGAAAACACTAAAACACTTTAACACTAAAAGTCTTGATTATTTACTCTTATTTTTCTTTTTTTAAAGTCTTTGGAATACACACTTTAAATAGGTGAGTCATATGACATATGAATTATGCATCAAGAAACTTTTAAGAAAGAACAAATTGGATTAAAAAGTTATTGTTTCCAATAATTATTTTTCAGTAAACTTACCTACATAAATTAAACCTTGCAATGGTTTATATTTCACATGTTTTTTCAAGTTTCAATCTTTCTTAATAAATAGTGTACTAATTTATTGCATACTTTTTAAAGCATAGAACACTGCTTTCTCAACAACATTAAATGAAAACAGATGCCAATTAGTTGTTCTTGTAGGTTATTGTTTGATCTTCTTTAAAATAATTGCTGTAAATAGGTTTCTTTTTAATGCTGAAGTCCACAGAAGTGGAGAAATGTTTTCACTTTGCATGACTAATATTTTATCTGTTGTTTTATATCTAACACCCCTGACTTCGGGCATGGCTATAGATGCATGCAGGAACTATGCTATAGATTTTAATCCTGACAGAATTATTGTTTTTGTTTAAATTGAAAACTGAGGCTCATGAAGTTTTAATAACCTGGCCTACAACTCTGAACTACTGACAGAGTAGGGGAATGGAGTGGGGGAATTAAGACTAGGTGTTTCACTGAAACAAAGACAGAAATCATAGGAAGGAGTAGGAAAGGCTGAGGCACAGTAAGTCAAGAATGGTGCCAGTTACAAAAAGGGATACCTGAGCTCCCACTGAGTCCCTGAGCTCTCATGCAGCCATGTCCTTGCAAGAGGTTCTACATCTCAGTGAGAGCAAAGCCTGTTCACTTGCTCAACGAAGGGCACTGTGGTGGCCAGTGACTGAAAGCAGCAGTGAGGAGCCCTTATGCAAGCTCTGGACTCCAGGCTCCTTGGGGAGCCAGGGATGCCATCTGCCGCTCCCCCCCTGTGTAACATCTGGGCCTTCCCTCAGACAGTGCAGTAAGAAACTAAACTCAGTGAACACTCAGCCAGGCAGGTTTTCTGTGTCTACCTTGGGAGTTGGCAGAGGCATAAACTTATCTAATGTGAACTCTGGCACTTGTTTCTCTACTGTGGCAGTTCTCTTCCAGTGGGAGAATGCAGGACTTCTGGGCTTATGACTCACAACCTTATCTACAGGGTTCTATACTACCAGATTCAGAAAGCCAGGGAAGTGACTGTCCTCACTCTCTCATGTCCTCAGGGCCATCCCTAAAGATATTGCTGAGAGAAACTGAAAATAACCATAATGAACACTGCTAAGTCATTCTTTGTATTTGTTTGTTTTTTGCCTGCCTTTGTTTTTTTTAATTATATAAATATAATTATAAAATAAAAAATATTATATATATAATATATATATAATATATATATATATATATATATATTTCACATCATTGTGATCCCTGGGATGCCTGCCTTTGGAAGTCTACAGAGGTCCAGACCTGGACCTAGCATGAAATGTGGGCCTTGCTTCCCTGCTTCTGCTCTTCTCTGCTTCACAGGAAAGTACATACTCTCTAGTCATATTACTCATAGCTTTATTTACAGGGGGACACCTTTACAGGACAATGTATCCCTCAGAAGCTGAGCATGAAAGTTTCCATAGAATTTTTCAAAGAAATAGAACATATTAATGAAATTCATATGGACCCACAAAAAGGCCCTGATTGATCAAGGATATCCTAACAAGAATAAGGAAAAAGGTGGTACCACACTCCCAGATTCAACCTTTATTTCAAAACTGTAGCAATGAGAGTACCTAGACAGACCCACAAGGTTCCAGAAATATACCCACACATATATGGACAGTTAATCCATGACAAAGGAACCAAGAATATACACTGAAGAAAAGAAAAACCTAACATGTTTTTGGAAAACTGGACAGTCATGAGATATAATGAAATGATCACTATATCACACACAAAAATTAACCAAAATATAGTAAAGATTTGAATGTAAAACTGGACATGAAATACTTTGAAGAAAACAGTCAAAACACTTCAATGGAACTGTTTCTAGTGATATCTTTGTGAATTATATCCAATGAAAAGAGAAATAAAAATGAATATAAACAAAAAGAATTATATCACAATTAAAAACTTCTGTATAGTGAAAAAATTTGCATCAAACCAAAAGGACAGCTTACTAAATGGAGGGAGATATTTGCACATTTTATGTCTGACAAATGGTTAATATCCAAGGCATATAAAGAACTCATACAAGTCAGCAAAATAAAAACAAATTGCCCAATCAAAAAATGGGCAAAAGTGTTACACTCTTTTACAAAGAATGTCCTGCAGGCACATGTAAAAATGCCCATCAGTTCTTATTCTCAGGGAAAGGCAAATGAAGCCTCAAGGAGTTGACACATCATACCTGTGAGAATTGTTCATATCAAAAAAGACTAAAAACAACAAGACTTGGGAAGGAAGTGGAATAAAAGGAACACTCACATAGTGTTGGTGGGACTATGAACTGGCCAACCCCCATTGGAAAACAGTGCAGACATTTCTCAAAATATTAAAAATAGGCCAACCATGTGATTCAGCATTGCACTTCTAGGTATCTACTGATGAATGCATAAATGCTAATTTTAAGCACTTTTATGTTAATTGCCACACTATTTAAAATAGCCACGTTACAGAAGATGGATGAGTGTTTTACGATGTGGTATATATACATAATGTAATACTACTCAGTCATAAACAATGACGAAGTCTTGCTATTTGTGACAATATGAATAGAACTGGAAGAGATAATGCTAAGCAAAATAAGAAATAGAATATAGTATGGTTCCACTTATATGTGGAATATAGAGAAGCAATGGGTCAGGCAAAACCAAAGCAAGACAAACTCTAGAAATTTGATTACAGAATCAAGATTACTAAAGGGACAGGGTAAGAGTAACAGTAAGAACTGCTTGGGGAAGGAGTACACTGTACTCTGGTGGAAGACTCTGGGTGCCTTGGTGGTGGTATGTGATATGGCAACTATATTGCCGAAATGTCATTTTACATCTCTGAATCATATATACAGTATTGTAAACCAAAGTTACTAAATTTTTAAAAATTGAGAATTTGGGAGAGGTCTTAGAAATTAATGAGGTTAAATTTTTTTATTAAGACCAAATTAATATAAGTCATGGGAAAATCTGGTACACTGAACACTTAGGACTCTTGAACATTTTATATGTGAACAATTTTTTTTTCAGCAAGAATAAAGACATTGGAGAAGTTAAATCACTGTTACTCTGCATCCCACCCCCTCAACCCATTTACACCTTTCTATTGTGAATTTTTTGAAAAAAAAAGGAAAAAAAATATTGGGAGTAGCAAATGAAGTTCTGAAGATTGAAAGTGGAAAGAATAGAAATTCAACAGTTCATGGGTGATGTACTATTAAAAAAACTGTTATATACAAATCAATATTCTGTATAAAGTGGATAATGCTTTTGTTGTTAGACTTTATTTGAAAATGCCAGATACCCCAAAGTGATGAGATTTTTTGCTTATGGGTTTATCAAATGCATTGGGGAATTTGCAGACTTAACGTATTGTAGTTGTACCTTATACATGCTTAAATATTTACTTTTTGACTTTCAAAAGTGGTTAGATAGTAGCATCATAGAACCTTTTCTTCTAAATTAGAAGAATCTTAATGTCTATATCACTATAACTAGGGAGACACTGAAGATTACATATTATATTTGTTTAGCAATACAAATTTTAGTTGATTAAATGTTGAATTAAATTGATTGCTGTGTCTCATGTATGCTACTAGTTTCAGTTCCAGGCAATTTGGGCCTTCACATTTCTTGCTGTTTCTGCTGTACCTCTTTTTTTCTTTCATATGTCACTGGAACAAACTGATTATTCTTCTTCCATGTTTCCATTTCCCTCTTCTCTGGATAGTTTCTCTTTTTTCTATCTTCTCTAAATTCTCTAAATTTCTGTTTTCTTAGTGCTAATACTTCTCTACTACTAAAAAAAATTAATCCTTATGGTAATATACTACAGACACTTAACTATTGTTTCTGAGGGGAAAGAGATCAAAAGAAGGGGTGCGGAAGGGGCAGAGTGGAGATGGCTGGTTAACTTAGGGAAGAAAAGGGAATAAACCAGCAGAACTGGGACATGTTTCTGAACACTGCTAAAGCCACCAACATTGCTGAGGTTGAAGTTTTATGATCATTTTCTAACTAAGTTTATGACAGTTTCTTTTTCTATAATCTGTTACTGTTGTTGAAAGGGAGAAGCTTTATATATTTTGAGAAAAATGAAGTTTAAAGGACATGTAAAATCAGTCCAATATATAGGAAGTCCAAAACCATTTCAATATTTCAAAACAGATCAGGTCTTAAAGACAAAGAATTTTCAGGTACTAACAGAAAAAGACAGACAAATGAATATACACACACCTCTCAACGACAATCTTATTTGTTCTTGTCATAAATAATTAGTACTATGTAAATGACATAAATTAGAATTAAGATCATTATTAATGGTATGTAGGTTATGAAATCTTCATTTTAAAGTAATTTGCTTTACATTTTAAATTATATATTTGCTTTAAATGTTCTAAAAAATAATATGCAAATATGCAGACAGTACAAATTATTTCTACAAAAGTGACTGACATTTGGCAAAAGATAGATTGATGTCTATAAAAGAGAAAGAATGCAGAAACATCCAGTGAATAAATATATTCAGTTTGAATATATTTTAAGATTCAGTACCATATGACCTATCCTTATCGAGGATTATAAATTTTTGAAATCAACTGTTTTCTTCCAGTTAGCTACTGACATTCTCAGAGAATAATATTCTTAAAGAATGTGTCACCTTTAGAGTAAAATTGAAGGAATTCTGAATTAACAAAGAGAAAATCAATGTATATAAATTCCAATTGTAGAAATGTAAGCTATATTTAGAACAGAATTGTTTCAGTCTTTGCTGTTAGCTTTAAAGTTATGGAATGTTGAAATTTTTTTTGATTTGATTATGAAATAACTTTAGAACATCAGACACACACACACACACACACATCCCTTTACCCTACCAATCATCACAGTATTCTTTCAACCAAATTGTCAGGAACTCTAAGAAATTGTGCTATATCACCTTTCATATCTTGAAGAAATTCTATTACTGTAGAATGTTAGCTCTCTGTTGATTTTCAAATATCTCCAAGAACCAAAATTGAAAGTTTATTAGCTTCCATCTCTGAAAGATGACAATAGAATGATCTCTATTTACTTATCAATGTAATATAATAATTTTAACTCTAAGTTCACTGATCTGTCCAGATAGTTATTATGTCTTCTTTGTAATAATAGTAGGCTTTTTAATCATATAAATTTAAACTCTATGGTTACAGAAGTATTAACTCTCATATTTTTTCTCACACTCATTATTGCAGAGGGAGAAGCTTCTAACCTTTTGTAATGTTTCTACAGATATTCTTCTAATAGATTTATTGTATATTATCTGGATAGCATTTTAAGTTGATCTATAGCATATCCAAATTCTAACAGAGATATGCTAGGTTATAATCATATTCTACTGTGGTCAGAAAAAATATTAAAACACTTAATTAACATCAGTAGAATAATATCAGTAAGTAAGTAGTATCTTTTTCATAGAAGACGTCATCTATATAAAATAACAAACTGTAGAGTGCCAGTTATATTTTAGTTTTAGTCATTTCAAATGTCATTATCTGCCTCTTTTTACCCACTTCCCATTGCAGTTTGCTGCCAAATAAGAGTACTCTGTTTTCCTTTGTCTGTACAGGCCTACGAAAATGGACTCCATATACTCTGTGCTATAACTAGCATATGTTTAAAAGTATAACTAGTATTTAAAAAATACCCAGCTGTATTAATAGAGTGAAGATCTTACTGTGAAATCTAGATTTGAGATATTTTATGGGAAGTCACGCTGTAGATACTGATATTTTCTGAAATATGCTTGAGTTTAGCCAGGGGGGGAAGAGAGGAAGAGTAAAACTCAAACAAGAAAGAAGTACTGAGTATAAAATTGTATGATTAGTAGATATTCTAAAAGAGTATCATGAAAGTTATTGCTTTATAAAGAAACGATGATATTTTTAAATATAACAGTTACAATTTTATATGAACTTAAGTTAACCTAAGTTTGCCTATATAGAACTCTAGAAACATCTAGAATATGTATCTTTCTTTTAAAATCTAATGTGATGTCTGTCAATAGTTACATTACCTAAGCCAATAAAAAAATTCTTGTAAACATGCATCTTGTTTTTAGGAAGTATTTGAATATTTTTTTTTTCTGTCACACATCTGTGTATGCATCTAAGCATGATACTGTCTTAAATAATCAACATTTATGTTTTTTGTTCCTATTGTGTATCTTGAACTGAGACAGGTCAGATGTTCTATTTGCATATAAATAAATAAGGCCTGGTTGTTCAGATATTCTTCTTAGTTTTCATAACAAAACCTACAAAATTGTTTAGTTTTTAAAATTTTTTTGGCCCAAAGGAGTTATTATCCTTTCCATTGTCTGTATATGTGTTTATTTTATACATGAGAGCAAAAGAAAGAAATCATTTAATTTAGATTACTTTATCCAATTCTTTAAGCCAAAATGTTGGAGAAATTAGATTTGATATACTAGGAGAAAAAATAGGTTTGTGCATACCTATAAAAATGTGTTCACACAAAAAATATAGGAAAAATAGAATTTTATGCTATCAATATGCCAGTTTAACCTAAAGTAAAAAGGAAATAAATGGTAGCATTATGTAGTTACTAAGCATATTATTTTTTGTTTTTTCATCAATAAAAATGAAATGCACATGAACCAATTAAATATAGTAACTTAGGGTAAGCCAAGGGTCACAATTCATAGATTTGCTGTATGTTAAAGTATTTTGCATAAACTAAATCTTTTTAATGTTTCCTCTTAAGTGAGTAAATATGAACATCTTCTTCACTAGCCTTTATCTTCTTACTGAAATATTTGCTCTTTCAAGTGAAGAGTAGATATTGATTTGTGACTTCTTGCCATAATATAACCTCTTTGTTCTCAGTTCTTATGATTAGTAAATATTTTTGTCTTAAATGGCAAAATTTGGTGTGTGAGCTAAATTTTATTGAAATTAATGGGCTATTGTTTGATTTTTATACAATTTTCAAAAATAACAGAACTGAGTCAAAATGTAAAAGGTGTGGTTAGTCAATATACAGGTAATGCTGTGTTGTGAAAATGATCTTATTTAGCTGTTACCAAAGAAATAAAAGTCAACTTGAATAGTTTTATTAAAATGGTTTTGGTTGATTAAAAAAAAACACAACTAATAGCAAACCTCACAGCAGAGTATTAAACAATGATTTAGACACACAGTTGGTCACAAACCTTTCAGTAAGAATTGTAGAAGCAATATCTTTCTTCAACAGCTTCAGATATTAGTGAATGCAGTGCTTCATCAGTGATCCAAAGAAATTGAGATTTGGCTCAAAGGCCAAAAAAGTTAATAATGAAGGCTGACTTACCTTCTCTGGAAGTTTATTACATTCTTTTGTTCTTTAAGCTCTTTTTTTTCTTAAAGATATAAAACTGGAATGGTGTACCTTAGTAGGAAGTCTTAAGTCTGAAATAATGGACAGAATGCATTATAATACTTTTATGTCGTGAAGCTATTATCATACCAACATATCACAAAGACAATAATGGGCATCTAATTCAGCTATTCTTAAAACTCATGCTGGGGGAGAACACCTGCTTTTGAATCATTAAAAATTGAAAAAAAAAAAAAAAGATGAACCTGACTATGTGGTTATCTCATTTTAGAGCTAGGAAGCTATTTGCAGTTATATAAAATACCCTTTCCAGATCTAGTTCTCAGTCCCATTACATCCTACCTCATCTCTCATTTCAGCAGCTCCTGCTGCCACACTCTCTATGCTTAGCATAAAACAAACTAAGTTAAGTCACAGTGGGGTGCCTTTTGTGAGGCCACTCAGAGTAGGAAGACCAAAACAAAGCGCAAGATAAAGATGGAAAGGACATAAAGAAAGCAAATAAAACACCAAAAAGGAGAGAAAAAGGGGCAGGCAAAATCAACGGGTCACGAGTCATAGAATCACACTTGAAATTTTGATACTATTCTTATTGTCAGTCTTCTCCGTTCGGAGATGTTGTCTTCAAATAGCCAGAAATTTAATTGACATTTACAAGGCTCTTCCGCCTTTCTTAAGTTTCTCCTGAATGTAAAGAAGGTCTCATTGAAAATCAGCCACCCCCTAAGCCCAGCTTTCGAGTAGAGATGAGATGGTCACTTTTCTCAGGATGAAAGGTGTTCTTTGCTTCTGACGTCGAAGGTGCTCTAACGTCCTACCAGGCTTTAAGACGCTCGGGGGAAACCTTCCACCGCTAGCGTGCCAGTTCCTTAATTGAGGGAGTAAGGAACCCGTTCCTTATTCTCCACGCAGAACCGAGAGGCCTAATCAGAGACCCTTCAATTCTTTTTAAGAGAAGGCCTAGGCAGGCGTTGTCTCTGCATCTTCTGGAGGAGGAGGTGAAATTGATCCCCCATCGCTACTCCCTAGTTCTCTCTGGCTTCCTTACTTCTTACTCCATAGGCAAGACGCTTTTCAAAAATTGCCACCTGTTCCTGGCCTCTTTCCTGCCCTCTTGCTGACAAAGTGAACTCACCCTGCGGCAACCTTGTTAAGCAGAGCAGCCCAGCGGCCAGAGCAGGGGTTGGGTAGCTTTTGTGGCAGTCTCACTAGGAAGTTACTAGGTCAGGTCCTTCTCCCTTCCGTGATGGAGCAATCAGTCCCCCCCCCC
>PVHY01000019.1:44697-158385 GCA_004024945.1 Uropsilus gracilis | reverse complement strand
TCGATAGTCAAAAGTGATGCTTGAAAACGCAAATACAAACCCCTCCTACATTTGTGGTTCAATCACTTCTCCACGGCTCCTCGGCAGGCAGTGGATTCTGCGCCTGGGAGAAGCGTTGGGGGGTGGGGGGAACGCTGCCTGCATGTGCAAAAATAGCCCCCCAAGACGCGAGCCAAGTACTCGGCCCGAGACTCTGCATCCTGCGGAGGCTCGCTGGGCTACGGGCCGTCCCCCGGGAGCCCCGCGGGTCGAGGTCCGCTCCCCCTCTGTGCACGCCGGGCGGCTGGAGCGAGCCGACGCCGACTTTGGGAGTTCCTTTCTGCCTTGTATGGAGGGCTGTTCCTGGCCCGTCTCCGCCCGACCGCTCTGACGCCCAGCCCTCCCGCTGCCCACCCCCAGCCACCTCCCTCACACTGGCCGGGAGAAGCCAGACGGAGCCTCTCCCTGCCACAAGTCTCTCTGCCTGCCATTCCCCTATTCCTGCATCCACCCCCACCCCTCTCCCCAGCGCCGTCACCCCTCCTCCGCCCCCGCCCCCGTCTCCTCCTTCTCCGCGACGCTCCGGGGGAATAAATCAGGGAGGCGACCGAGCGGGAGCGAGAGAGCCAGAGCGCGCGAGCACCGGCGGGCGCGCCCGGGTCTGTTTCCAAAGTCGCCCTTGATGGCGGCCGAGGCGAGGCGGCCGAGGCGAGCGGCAGCCTCCGCGCGCTAGTGGGTCCGCCCGCGCCCGCCCCTGCCCCCGGCGCGGGGTTCACCCCGGCCCCCCCGCCGGAGTCCGCGCCCCGGCCGGCGCGCCGGCCCTCCAGACGCCCGCGTTCCGGCCGGAGAGCGCGCCTCGTCCGCCCGCGCTTTGCAGCCCGTTCCTTCCCCGGGCTGGGGAGGGAGGCGGGATTGATCTTCGATCGCGAAGATGGCTGCTGGCTGCCGGCTGGCCTTGACTCTGACACTTTTCCAATTTTTGCTGATGGGCCCCTCGTCGGAGGAGCCGTTCCCTTCCGCCGTCACGTAAGTCTTGGGGCCGCGCCAGGCGGGGCTGGCAGTGCGCGCCTGAGGCGTCTCGGACACCCGGCGCGCGCGGGGGTCTGTTCCCGAGTTGCGGGGCTTTTCTGCCCGTGGGGGTGGGGAGCGAGCCGGGCTTGGCTCCGGAGAGGCCGCGAGGGAGGTGAGCGCGGCGCGCGGCGGCCACGAGCCCCGAACCCCGACCCGACGTCTCGCGCGCCTCGGCGGGGCTGGCGGTCCCGGGAAGGGTCTGCGGGCGACTCGCGGAGCCTCTGTCCACCTCGGAAAGGGCTCCTGATACTTGCCGGAGTTTGGCGGCACCGGGGGGGAAGTTTCCCGTCAGATACCCACTCTCATCAAACCCCGGCCAGTGAAAAGTTGGGTTCTGGTGGGGTGTTTTGTAGATAGATCTTTTCAGACTTGCTAGGGCGGAGGGGACTTCTCCTACGGCCAGCCGTCTGGACGCGGTCTAATTTCCGTAGTGTCCCAACTCGTTTAGATGCCAGATTTCTGGGCGCACTTGACAGCCTTTCTCGCCTGCTTGCGGGTTCCCGAGAGCGGAGAATGCTGTCCGCCCTGGGGCTTCGCGGATGCTGGGACCGAGCGATCCGGCCCCTCCACCCCTTTATTCGAAACGTCTAAGTGTCGGCACACGCGCGGTTCCTGTTCTTAGAATTAATAGAACCTATTCTTTGAGGGAGGGACCGAGCGTTTCCTGCAATTTTCTCTTATTTTTAACATTTCTAAAATAACTTAACCCTCGCTTCTATTCTGGAAATAGAGAGTTTAAAGGTAGCTCTATAGTCACATGGCAGGAAGGGAATGAAAAATAACAATCCTTTTCTTAGGCTGGAGAAAAGAATTAAAGTCAGTGGCACATAAAAATATATACATATTTTAAAATGCACTATCAGGCATTCTGGGAAAGCATTTATTTTAGTTCTTGAAGCTGCTTTGAAGCTTCGAAGAGTAGGTAATCTTAAGTGGATGAGTCACTTTAATGCATTTTTACATAACAAAAACAAAGCCCTAGGTAGCCTTCCCGGTGTATGTACTGTTGGGAATTATTTGCTGTCCTTTGTTAGCTGAGTGTGGACTGCTGGAGTTTTGGAGGATCCTGAGTCTTAACCAGATGAAACCCTGCGGCTATTATTTAAGATGCTGCTTAAACTATTTATTGCTTTAGGTGTCAGTGCAAGCATCTAAAGATGCCCGGTCTAACCAGGAGAAGGGGAAAGCCTAATATTTTTTGTCAGTGATTTATAGTCATGTTTTTTTTTTTAGATAATCTTCCATAAAAATGATTGCAGATCCTTTTTGTTATGAAGTAAAAGGGTAAATGCCATCTGTAGATCTTCGTTTAATTGGCAGGATGTTCCTATGTGGTAATTTTGAGACATAAAAAGAATAAGAATTATTCAAAAGATGTTTCAAAAATACTCTTAATAAGAAATTACACTTCCATTTATTAAAATCTTAAGGTTTTTTTTTTTTAACCATATGACCTATTATGGGAGAACTCAAGTGACTCGCTTGCATCTTGTGTCACATAAAGTAGTGGCTCTTTAAATAGCAGTCAGTTTGTTAAGTTTACGCATTTTTAGTGTTATTCTTAACTGATATTTCACCAATATTTCCATCATTTGTAGGGAGTACCTCATGACACATCGCATGGGTGGGGGGCTACACCATGACTTTTCAAAATAATACAACTATACCTTCTGTTCCTTATCCTACCAAGGTAAATTTTAATGTCAAAATCTTTATTGTAAAATGAGCATTTGCAATGAATGCTTACCTAAAATTAAAATAGCTCAGTTTTTGTCGGTACAAATTGAAGACAAACAAAATTGTGGGCAAAAAATAGGAATTAGGAAACCATAATTTCTTTTCCTGAAAGAAAATTTGAAATTTCTTTTATAACAATGGAAATTTAAGATATTTTACAATTTTATAAAACATTATTTCTTGAAATAAGAGCTGGATAAAATATTTTGTAGAACTAAGTCAGGCTCTTGTAGGTAATGTTAGCAATATTTTTGTGAGCCTTCTCATCTTTATTTGAAAAGTTAGAGACACCATCTTCTGAAGAGAATGGAAATGATAGTTGACATTTGTACTTCATGCTAGATTTCTGAATAAACTTTATGAATCTAAAAAAATGCAGTGCTAGTTTCATCAAGATGTGGTGCCATTTGCTTTTCTTGAAAGAAAAAGATGCATATGGCGTGTTTATTAGGATAAATCTCAGATCTTTGTTGGAAATTTCAGGTTAGTAAAAACAGTTAAACGGTTAGGTTTTATTAAAAGTAAATTATTATATTTTTATGTATACATGTCTCTGGAAATCACTGATAAATTTTCTTGTTCTTGAAATTACATTTTTCAGAGATAAAGTAATAAAAGAAGTTTTTATCAGAAAAAGAACATGCCATCAACACAGTGTAGAATTAAATATGTACTCCTTGGATTAGAGTCTAAGGTAAAATTAGTATTTTAAAGTTTTTTTTTAATAGAGTGTTTATAATAATGTGCTAACATTTTATTATAACATATTTTAAATGTCTTCTTTAATATTCTCCTCTCTGGTTAGCATACATTCGCATGCAGCACATTTTTCTGTATTAACATAATAGTTAAAAGAGTTGAAGCTGAAAAATAACTGGTTTGTTTCTCAGATGAAGGAATTTTCTTATGATTCTTTCCTTGACTGAAGCTTTTCTTTTGGAAATGATTGTTTCAGTAAGGTTTGAAACAGATCTGCCCTATGGTAGCAACCACCTAAATGCTTATTGGTTTAAATATAAATACAAAAGACATCAATGTCATTATCAAATGCAAATGTTATATTGATAGTTTAAATACAGTTTTCACAAAGGGTACCTCTCAGTCTGGGGTTAATTTCTTGGCACATATGTGAAAACACTTCTATTTTGAATTTCAGGATAACATGTATGGTGGGCAGTATTGTAATGTTAATTTAAGTCTGTTCCTCTTAATTTTAGATTCTAGTTACAAAACCAGGTTTGTTTGTTTGTTTGTTTTAAATTGATGTCATGTTAGCTATTCATGTTAAACTTTTATCTCAGTCATCTCAAAATGCCAGTCAAGAACAGTTGACTCTGAGCCCATTGGTATATGGGAATTTAATTTTAAACTGTGTAATGGGGTAAACATGTTAATAAGTATTGGTATCAAAAGTAAATAAAAATAGTACTTCACTCACAAAAGAATGGTACTTTTCTGATATAAATGATATGATTTATGTTTGAAAGCTATAGAAATTTCTCCATGACAGGACATTGGAATGGTTATCTTTTCCAGGTATTTGAAGTGACATGAATATGAACTTAGCAATTTCTTTTGTAGACTATATATACAAGGAAATATGCTTTATCATGGAAATATAAGATGAAGAATCAACTGCAAAATAAAGCTTAAAAGCAATGATCATTAATAAATTCCTTCCTTGAATCTTTCACTGGTTCTTATCAGCTTAGCCATATGACATTTATTATTCCACAGGTGTATGTTTAAATATGCAACAGTAATATATATTTTCCATACAAGTAGTATCATGATGTTAATTTTATTCTTGTGTACATAGAGGTTGGTATATGTGTAGCTATTTCAGTTGGCTTCTAAGTGAATATTAGGCAGACTGAAAAGCATAAAATATAAAAATCTTTTTTATATATTTAAAATCTTTTATATATATAATTGTGCCTTTATTATTTTTCATGGCTTTCTCTAATTTAATTGTAATTTAGTAAATATATACTACCAGAATCTAAAGCAAGTTGTTCAGTTGCAAATACCTGAACATTTTATTGCTTATCTTTTTCCAAAGAAGCCTGAATGCATAGTTATTTTTCTGTTCTGTCTCCAGCACTGATAAAATAATGAAATACTCTTCCTTCTAGGGTTAACACATTGTAAGGCTTTGCAAAACATGAACAATGCATACAAATTATATATTTTATTCAAATTTATTACTTATATTAAAATATATACTCATAAAAAACAGCATTTAGGGATTTTTCAAATAATTTTTAAACTGTTACCCATAACAAACTGATTTTTAATTAATGTATTCTCTGGAATATCTATGTAAAATATACACAGACAATTTTGTCCCGTTTCTGATTTTTTAAAAATAAATTGCAAAATTCTAACCATATCATCTATTCTCTGAATCCACATCCTATTTTCTACTACATGCCTTCAATTTATAATCTTAAACTAGAGTTGTAAACAGTTGAAGTGAAATATATTTTTGGCAGAGCACTCAGTTTGTTGATTTCCTTCAACATGTTATATTTATGGATATAATCAGTTCTAACATACAATTACTTGGAAATTTGAAAACTCAAGATGTTTCAGTATTTCTAAAAGGTAACATTTTATCATTATTGAGGTGTTACCTTCTATATCACCTGTAATAAATGAGCTGTGTAATAAAGTTACTGTGTCTGTAAACACATATGTATTTCAAAAAGCACCTAAATTACTTACCATGGGGAGCCAACCATTATCTGTTCTGTTGCATCCACTTCACATTTGCTTAAGGCTTATAGTGCACATCAAGCATTGTGTCATACTGTGCCAGCCAATCCTTCTTTTCATGGACCATCTTTGCATAGTACATAAGCCTTTCATATGGTTGCTTTCTAGTAAAATTGGAATTGCACCAAGATTGCCAAACATGCAGTTTACATATGATTCATTTGTTCTTTTATACGCACCAACATGAAAATGGTTGTCATATTGTTAACAGAGTTGAATGAAAAAAGAATGATTGATTTCAATGTCACTTGAGATAAAGGTGATAGTTTCTTGTGAAAAATCTTTCCACCTTTTTCCCTTCAGAGTCCAAAATGTTAGCATTGCGTAATTCATGACTTTGCATAGTTTGTAGTATTATAGTATTCTATTTAATATATATATTTTGTTATGTAAATATATATATGAATGCATATGTGTACAAATATGTACATTTTAAATATCTTAAAGTGTTTTCCAAGGGTAGAAAAATCACTGTACCTTAAATTTATTAGCAAATCTGCATGCTTTAAAATGTCTGCCAGGCCACAACTGATTTTAGGGATTAAATCATATTCAAAATATTTTCTATAACACTGCCATTTAAGAAAAATTTGTCAAGAGTCAAATTAGGTTGTATACAAAAACTTGAAATGCTCAAGTACTATGGGGACACATTATTAATATAATTGATAAGAATAAAAGTGATTCTAATGATATTTTTGCCACCTTTGAAACAAAACAGGTATGAGAAACTGTTGTCATTGGAATGTTGGGCACCTTCTAAAAGGTTTCTGCCTACTAAGCAATTTTATTTCTACCCTTAGATACAAGATACTTTGATATTTGTAAGAGAGAAACATATTTGATGTTATATAGTATGCTTTGGGAATGAAGTATAAATGCACACAGGTTTAAAATTTTATTTGTAAGTTGTAAGCACTTAGGTTTTCTTTCTTAAAAGCATTGCATATTTCATAGTAAGTTAGGATACAAGAATAAACTGCTATTAGCAGTCTGAAAATTAGTGGACATGACCATTGTGTCTTTACAGTTTGCTGTTTATACAGATTCAAAGAAGATTATAAATAAGGAACAGATTAACATTGTGGCCTCAACAAACTAGCACACTTTTACAGTTAATTTCAATAATTTAAAATAAGCTTGTTATATATGAAGCAATATTTAAAGTTCTCTTTGCATATGAATGTGGGGTATTTCTAGCTAAATGTTATTTTAGCATTCGCTTCTGCTGATTTTCTGTTACCATATGCTTCTGTTGGATTAAAAAATAGTGTACATTTAAAATTCTATATCATAAGTGGAAGAACAGTTTAAGCTTGAAGTAATGTCAGTAGAAAATAATGGATTTGTTCATTTTAAATGCCTCAGATTTGGGGATAATCTTCTTATGACCTGTAGTTCTTTTTTCTGAGTTTAAAAATTTATTATGGTAGTTTCCTGGCAAAATATGAAAAATAATTCCTGTATTTTTTGCTTTCAAATACTTGCTAGTCTTTCTTTTCCCTCCCTCCATGCATAAACACACACACACACACACACATGCACACACACACACACACACACACAGTCTCTTACACATTTTCTGTTAATCAGACTTTCTTATCATTTGCTTGTAATATCAAATAAAATGTGTAGTTATGGTATTGTCTCCCTCCAAGTCAAACTGTGACCAGTTCTCAGTTTTGGATCTTTATCACTTGAATCTTCATATACTATTTCAGGTGACTTGCTTTTTCACTGTTTCTCTCTAGGAAAATTTAGGTATATTTAGGAATATTTCTCTCTAGGAAAAAACGTTGAGGAATTTGAATGCACAGATAAGTAAATACAATACCTAATCAATACTTCTCCACCAAAATTGTCAAACGTTTTAGATCATTCTCTTAATATGTCTTTGAGAATAACTAGAGGAAATGGGAAAAAGTTAATACAATTGTTCTCTTCCTAGTGTGCATGTGGTCATACATTATAAAAGAACAGGTACACAGTAGTGATGTCTCTCTCTCTCTCTCTTTTTTGAGACTAGGTCTGGCTTTGTTGTCTGGGAGCCGCAGACTCACGTTACCTGGGGTACCATGGACTCTAACAATCCCCAGCCTCAGCCTCCCAGGTAGCTGGGACTACAGGCGCATGCCACCATGCCCAGCTGTTTTTTGAGACTAGGTCTTCCTATGTTGCCCCAGGAGGGACTTGAACCCACGGACTCAAGCAATTCCTAGTCTCGGCCTCCCTTCCCAGGCTGGGATTAAAGACACATGCCACTGCACCCAGCCCCATGATGTCTCATTTTAGAATTAAAGATGGAATAGTTAATGCAGTAAAATAAATCAGCTTAAGAATACTGGGGATATCTGTTTTCAAAAAGTGATCAAGAGGCCTTGTGGTAAGGATGATATGAGGAATGATAATTGTGTAAGTGGGGCAAAGAAATCCTTAGATTGATGAGATGTGAAATTTCATTACAAATGCAAAAGGTAGCAGTTGGCTATTTTCCTTACTTTCTTTTCCCACTCTGTTTCCACATGAACTTGGTTTACTTGGGAATATTGTTTATTGAACCCAATATTTGCTTTTTGAGACTTAAATAGTCACAGATAGAAATTTAACTTTCAGACCAAAGACAATAAAATTACCCAGACCTCAAAAAATAGGTGTAACTAAACCTTATTTTTTAACCAAACCCTGAGAAATGGTTCATTGTATAAGAAATATTAGTAAAATGCTTTATTTAATCCTTATATGCTAATAATCAAGAAAAGAATTCTGTAGTAAATTTTTTCCAGTAGATTGTAAGAAATAAAATAACTCGCAGATAGGTATAGGTAAGCTTTAGGTGTCAGACTTTTGACTATTTAAACATCCAAGTACTTAGTACATCTTCATTTTAAAGCATAGTTTTAATTTACACTGTCACATTTAATGTCTCCTTCAAATTAACATCAAATGTAAAGCAATTCAACAATTAATGCTATTATTGTATGCAGTGCATATTTTGTAGTGTGGTTTACTACATGCTGAGAGTCCAAATTGAGGAAGCGAGTTCCCAAGAAAGACATTCAGAATTCCAAGCTGTGGATGGCGGGGTCCATCAAAGCAGGACCACGGGGAAGCACATAGCATGTTGAAGAAACTCAGTGTGTCCCAGGATAAGTACAGGACTCCTGTAGGCAAGATGGTTACCAACCAGGCTGCTGATTTGAGTCTAGATTGTCAAACTTCTGCATCAGAACTGTTTCCTCCATGATCTGGAGTGGGAGTGGGGAGTTGACTGGCTTGTTCGTGGTATCTGAGCATTGTATACTCAAATGTGTCCTTCATCCTGAGTTTTTAAAATGAGAAGTATTAGATTTTGGATCCTAATAACAGAGAGTATTACAGTTTGAGGCAGGACAATAAGAGCAATTAGTTGGCCATTACAGCATTCCTAATGGAGAGATTACCAAGGTCTCTAAGTGAAAGGGGCTGTGGGAACGTAGAGCCAGTATGAGACAGTACTGTAGATACAAAACATCATACCTTCTTGGTTCTGGGATTTGGGGAATCAGGAAGAAAAGAGTTGGAGATTACACTAATTCGTTGATTAGATGATCTCTAATAGGGAGATTATGTTACATTGAACTTTGTTTAGAGAACACAGGAGGAATAACAAGTCAATGGAAAGTGAAAGTAATAGACTGACTTTTGGATATTTTGAGTTTGCATTGTCTTTGCAGATAAGTATTAGACCATTAGAAATATTTAAGGTGAGTTTGGAAACATCCAGAAAGTGTTATCTTTGAAGCCTGAAAAAAGAATTTATTCATGTAGCCAATGCTTATTTAATAACTACTGTAATGGATACTGTGAATTACCAAAGAAAAGCCTTGATCTATAGTTTAATAAAAGGAATGTTGAACATAAACAAGCCCTTTAAGGAACTCAATAGCCATTGATGATAAAAGAGACCAGGTTCAGAAAAGGTTGTAGAGTTATTACAGGTAAGAATATGAAGGCAGCAGTAGGACAGATGAAGACAGTTTAAGGGAGCTGGCACACTTTTGTTTAAAGCTTAGTTGCATTAGGCCATTTGGTAGTGCAAGTAGCAGAAAATCATGGACTATCTCTTACCAATGAGGGACATATTTCTCTCTGTGGTGAAGTTAAATGATCAGTCATGGTAGTCAAGTCAAGGATGTGCCAACAACTTCCCCTAGGATCGTCTCTAGTTCCGGTTTCTGATATTCTTTGTTTGAACTCCACATTCTTCTCTCACCCTCAAATTAGCTTTATCTGCTTCCCTGTACTCATGGTATTGAATGGCAGTGGGAATTTATATTTTCTCCACTCAAGCTTTTAAAACAGTTTGTAACTAGAATTCTAGTCCAAAGCAGCCTATTATGGAAGATGTGGTGACAGTTTGAATGTAGCCCAGGTCACCATCTAGAGGCTATTGGGTTGTGACCAAGTGATGAGATTTGGAAGAGACTCCATTGATTGCCTGGCTTGGATTGCTTCTTTACATCCTGGCCCAATCTCATTATTAGAGGTATTGCTTTTCAGGAGGCTACTTGCTATTATCATGGCTGATAAGAACAGGCAGAGGAAGTGGCCTGGGAAGAAGAGACAATTGTTAGGAAAAGGCTCCTGGGGATGGGGAAAGTTGTGCAGACAACCAAATAAGTGTTACTATGGGGATATTTGAGCATATCTGAGGGAAAAAGCCAAATTGCAGAGATGAAAGAGGTGAGAGAGGCCATATTTGATGGGTGAATGTTTTGACAGCAGCAGGTGAGGAAGAGATCAAGATAGGAAAACAATGTCTTACAAAATTACTTTTGAAATATGAAACATCTCTGAGAATTAAAGCAGATGGTTGGAATATGGGATAGATACACTTTTAAGTTACTGAATGTTTTTGGAGGTGAGTTCCAAATTACATATTCCATTCTAAAGAAGGTATGACATGATTCAGATATGTAATTCCTATACATAAGTAATGTTTGAATTTTGTGAGGTACAGATGAGTTTTGAGTTTTCCTTTACTTGATAGTAATAAGACTACAATTCACCACTGGAGTCTCACTGACAGCAACATTTGGTTATATTTCCTTCTTTTGTAGGTGTGATTTTCATCTAGCAGATTCATGTAGTTTTATAAGCTATTTTAAGAAAGATATTACGGAAATATTCTTGGAAATGCTATCCCAAAATATCCAATTATTTCTTGCTTCTGACAACTTAGTCCCCCATCCTCATTTCAGCTAGTACTAGTAACTGCCCTCTCTGTTGGTGCACCCCCACCTCTGCTTTTAACAGAAAGCAGACATTTGAATTGAAACAGTTGTCAAGCAAACAAAATAATAAGTTTGTTAGGAAAAAAAATTGACAATAATACTACAAAGCATGTCCCTGGTCACCTGTTAAAGAGAGATCTCAGGTCTCTTGAGGTCTGGAAATGACTAGCAGCTACTGTCACAGCAGTTGTCAAAATGGCTGACTAAATGGTTAGACTCTCAGATGGCAGCGGATCTAAGAATTGATACTGATTTCACTGATTACTAGTAAAATATGCAAAGCTATATATGTGCAGCAAGAGCGTGGATGGGCTATTTTCCCTTTGTGACTTTTTTCTGTCCTATAGGTCTGTACTGTTTGCATGAGCTAAATTAGGTATCTCTACCTGCCTAGTGTTGGAAACTAATAATTACTAAAAAACCTTGTGTTTATAAGACTGTTTTCTAACATTTTTTTAGTCCTTTCACATGTCAAGCATTATGAGTTCCCTCCATATTTTTAATCCATCCAACATTCAAGTCAGTGTGTTATGATTAATACTAGTGTTATTACCCCCATTTTGTAGATAAGGAAATTTAAGTTCAGAGTATGAACTTCTCTGAAGTTTCATAGGAGCTAAAATTTCATCCCAAATGGCTTGATTTTAGAATTCTGCACTAACCTGCACTACCTTGCTCCCCTTCTGTGGAAGGAGTTTTGTGGCATATTATCTTTCTTTATTCTACCTCTTCCAGTTGTGCCTGACTGAATTGAGGTCTGTAGGGGAAAGGCATAGTAGAACTGAATTAACCTTACATCTTAATTCTCCATCTGATAATCAAATATACTATTAAGTTAATCCTGAGTCAAAGTGCTGTAAGGATGTTTTACAAAGTAAGATGGGACAGTACATGGGAAACCTTGAAGGACTGTTTATTTTTCTAATTTTATTTATTTATTTATTTATTTATTTTTTTGAGACTAGGTCTCGCAATTTTTGCCCATGGAACCACAGACTTACGTTGCCTGGGGTACCACAGACTCAAGCAATCCAGCCTCAGCTTCCCAGGTAGCTGGGATTACAGGTGTGTGCCACCATGCCCAGCTATTTTTTGGGACTAGGTCTTGCTATGTTGCCTTGAGCGGGACTCGAACCGTGTTCTCTAGTCCCAGTCGCTTCATAGGTTGAAGCTTACAGGCACGTGCCACCATGCCCGGCTTTGAAGGACTGTTGAATGGCTAGACTTTATTATTTGCCAAAAATGTAGATTTCCCACCTCAAAAAGATCATCAGTTGATACCTAAGGTTTAGCAAGTAGAATATTATGTTAATATAGCATTTAGGCCAGGAAAAAAAAAATCAGAAATGAATAGCTAGACTGCATTAAATATGTCTTTTCCTAAAATTTGTGTAGCATTTAATCATTAAGGAAATGAAAGGAAATGCAGTGGTCCTTGGTGAGTGAAGTGTTCGTTCTCCAGGTTAAGGACATCTTGTGTATTTCAAAAGGGACCACGAGGGAAGAGAACCATAAAGGATTTGATGTGCTTAATTGTGACATTTCAGCCAGAACCTGTTGTGTGAGAACTGTGCCATACAAAGTTGAATCTATTTTTAAAAGTCATGAATTTGTCACTGATAACCTCTCATTGTCTAGCAAAGATGTGCATTTTCAACCTTAAGACAGATTATTCAAAAATTAATAAGACAGTCTATCCATGGTGTTATAGAAATGATTCTAGACAACTCACATTGGGTGAACAAAGAGTAATAAAACTGAGACCAGTTGCATTTTTAGCAACCAACACAGAAGTCAGTAAAAGTCTGCCAAGAGTGGCTGAAAAAGACCATTTTCATTGACTCATCCAACTGATGATTTGTTACTTTCATTTAATCCCACCCCTCACGTTATGATATAAATGTAGGTCTGCGTTTTTATCAATACAGTTCTCCTGTTGGTAGAAATAAAACAAATAATTTTGAATTATTTGAGGAAAGGTATGTTTTAGATGAAACTGCACATTAATGATATGACTAATGAGTATAGCTTGATAATAACTATTGAAGCAGCAAGTTTTCAAATGCCAGGAACCTGTCTTTTTATGGCAGTCATTTTGACATTTGCCATAGACAGAAATGTGTAAAATTCTTATGATTTTGTCACCTTAAAAATACCAACCCTGCTTTGCCATGACATTCTATTAGAATTGACTTAAATTTCCATCTGTGAAAATGTGAGGAGAGACAAACAAATGGGCTTTATGTAGCCTCAGGAGGATGGGCATGAAAGCATGCATGCAGTTGCTCTAAATTAAGCATGTAAAATGCTTGGTTGTCTCTCAAACACCTGATTTTCTTGTCAGTATAAATGAAGAAACAAGGATTAATTTTCATGAGGTAAAGTTTTATTGTGCATGTGTAGCTCAACTCCCAGGGGATTGATACAGGCTGTCAAGGACTGCCAATGAGTAATTGTTTAAAATTTATATTAATACTTGGTGGTAATAAACATAGAGAAATGGCAACTCATCACAGAACAAACCTTGCGTGATAATTAGATGAGGTCATTCATCTCCTTAAATTATCAGATGTGACACAACCTGTCTGTGTGGTGTCTAAAAGCCAGCTGAGTCCGTGGGTGTAAATGACCATGACAGGGGTGATTTGAGGGCTGCTAGCCTTGGATCTGATTTTATCGCTTCTGGGTTTTTCCACAAGTGAAGTAGATTGGTCCTTGGAATTCTGTTCTTAGGATTTGCACAGGGATTTCGAACCAGGGTTAAAAGGAAGCTCAAGAGACATTTTTCCTTTTGTTCTGTTTCTTCACATTCTCACTCTAATTGCAGAAAACACATGGTCATATGATAAACACTAGTAATATATATGCAGAGATTAAGATGTGGGGCATGAAGGCAGAATACATATTTGGAAAATGTAAACCTTAGAATGCTTTGTAGTACTCAACATTTTTGTCATATACATGGAACACCGCATATTTCATTAGTAATTACTGAAACATTAAAATGAATGGAATGGAATGTACACTTGCTGATTATTTTCTAATTTTTTGTCTGTAGTAAGTTTTGTGCAGGACTTTTTAATTAAAATTAATTTTACTGAGTTTCAATTCATACACTACAGAAGAGGAATCACTCTGCATATCTTTTACGAGAAATTATAAGGCCTAAATAAAATATTTGTATATTTATATTCTACAGAGTGTTGAACAGAATGCTAATGTTTTTTTTATTCTAACGTGAAAGCATTAGAACTAGAAATTTTTCTTCTAGTTACAATCTACTCTTAGGGCTATCTATGGAGATTATTGGGAATTTATTTTCTTTAATCTTTTCCTCTTCATGTTAAAGAGATTAGAGCATTGGAGAAATGTCTTTCTTAGAATGGGTATGAAAAAGTGAGGACCCAAAAAAAGCCAGATGATTGCTTGTTCATGGTCTCCAGGTTATGTTTGAAGTTCTTTAGACCTGATGTCATGGGTTTGTCTTAAGTTGGTTTTACATCTCTCAAGAAAATGAGAAGCTGTAGTAACTGCCAGTTGGAAACACAACCTATCAATTTGCTAATCTAGAAGTTTCCTGTCAAGACTCACAAGCCTCCTGTATTTTCAGAGGGTGTAGATGTTGGATCCAGGTTGATTACTTCAAAACTTCATTTTTGTAGATGCTTAACAGGTACATACTGTTTCGAAAAGCAGTCATTCTGGGTTCCTTGCAGTTTTCAATCAGGTTTCCTCATCTGAATCACAGAACGCACATCATGTTTTGAGTAACTTTTTTTTTTTTTAATTTCTCTCAGGAATGTTTCATGACTAGAACCATTCTACAGGCACAGAGAAAAGTTTATTCCTAAAAAATGAATCCTGGTTAACTTGAAAAAGCCCTACTGGTGAAACTTTTTAAGGTTATTAGAATTAAACATGTTTATTCACTGACACTTAGAAGGCATTGAACAAATGCTTTTTGCAGTTTGATTTCAAGCAAGAAAAATTTTTGTGCAACAAACTTGTGTTTCTGTTTGCCCCCACCATTAAGTAGAAGTGGGACCACCTTGGTAACATCTTTTCAGGAAGAATTCCTGGTTTTAGCTATGTCTAACATTTAATTACTCACTACCCACCTCTTTCCTAACCATGTGGTCCTTATTCTCTCTCTGTACTTGAGCATACCAGTGCCTTTTGGCATACTTCTGGATAGGTCCTCTTCCCAAACCTATTTTAGTTTCTTCCTTCATGCTCTTCCTAAGTGGTAGTGAAACTTGGTATTTCCTTCCCTTTTTTTAACATTCAGTGCTACTCCAAAAATTATACTAAAGCATAGTATGGGACCAGGCTTCTTTATTGAGAGGTGTATTAAGAAATGTGTAAGGAGATCAATGACCTTGCATTCTTGTATGCGGAAAAAAATCTTTTCAATTCATTGTCACTTGATTTGGTTCTGTAAAAGGGGCTCCAGGTGTTTCTGCTTATTAATAGTTTCTATTTATTGCAGAAAACCATCTGAAAATGATAACTTTAATACTACATGAGCAATAATTGTGTATTGTATGTAGTGAACTGGTGCTTTTTTTTTAAGACAAGTAACAGACATCTTAACATGAGGAGTAAGTAAAATAAGTAAATATTGTAAAATGTTCTTATATAAGAGTATATAAGATATAAGATATGAGTATATGAGAGTATATAAATGTTGTTTATTCTTTTTTTTTTTCCAGAAACTTGGTTTCACTCTATGTTGCCCAGGGTTGTCTTGAATCCATGGACTCAAGTAACCCCTAGCTTCAGCTTTCCAGGTTGCTGGGATTACTGGCATGTACCACCATACCCAGCCCAATTATGTTGTTTAAAATATCAGTATTATTTAGTATTTTTTATTTTTTATTTGATGCAATGTAGTTTACATCATTGATAATTTAGGGGAATGGGTTCACACCTCTTTAGATATATGTCACCACACCACACCCACTACAATGCTCCATAGTACTTTACCCTAGACTTGGGCCCCTTCTCACTTCCGATTCCCCTTCTCAGTTTTGCAATCATATTTCTTAGGTTTGTTTGGTTTAGTTTTATCAGTTTCTTTATATCTTTATTTCATATGTGAGTGAAATCACTGGGTGTTTCTGATTTATTTTGCTAAGCATAATCTCCTTCAATTCCATCTGTGTTGTCATAAATGGTAAGTTTTTCTGTTTTGGTTATTTTTTTTTCCAATTTTTGTTTTTAAATAACTGGGCAGTTTTTCATTGTATAGAAGTACCACATCTTTCTAATTTAACTCATCTGTCTTTGGACATTTGTTATTTCCATAATTTGACTATTGTAAATAGTGCTGCAGTGCATGTAAGAGTACACATATCCCTTAGTGTGGAATTAGACTTTTTGTTTTCTTTGGATAAAATCTAATACTTTTATATGAATTCATATTAGAGTCCATCATGTATTTTAATGTTTAGAAGAGGTGAGTGCAGTATCCTATGTGTTGCCCTTTGTGCCCAGTTGATTAACTTTTGCATTCTAGTATAATGACACGATTAAATATGAGAAGTAAGAAAAACTCTTCAATCTTCAATATGTATATAAAAAAGATTCAAGTCAAATTATATAAAGGGAATCAAACATAGAGACTGACCATTAGTTTAAATGTTGTTCATGAAAACAAAACAGACTGAATCTTCCTAAGGGCCTTGTATGTAAAGACTGATAGGTAAAATTAACCCCTTGTTAACATTCAATTATCTGGGTTGATTTATTTTTTTAGTTAGGTATTTTCTCTGCTCTTTACTTTATTTGGATAAAATGAATGGTTTTTATGACCTCACAGCTTCCATTTTGATGAGTGTAGGGCGTGGTTAGTTTCTTTGATCCAGGTCTCACAAGATATTTTCTCCCCCATTTTCCCCTGGTATGGTCAGCACTTCCTGGGTTGTAGGAATGCTTCTCTACTTGCTCCATTTATTCTCAGTTTCTAGAGGCCACTCTCACACTTCCTCTCTCCTAGATTCTGTCAAAGGTGGTCTCACAACATAACTATTTACCTCTTCATGACCAATAGGAAAATCTGTTCAAAAAGGGGGGTCTGTTCCTTTTTACGGATTTCAACTATTAATTTTGGCTACACATTGGTAGTGATTAATTCAGAATCAAGTGATTTATGATCTTAATTATATCTACAGAAACCCTTTATCTTTTCCTTGTAATCTAGTCTAACCATGGGAGTGACATCCCTAACTCTTATAGGGATTTAAGTTTCCATCCCACACTCAGAGAGAATGGATGATGATACTTTTCTCACAGATTTTATTATTAGACAATCATGATAAAATACCAAAAAACTAGAAAATGGGGATATTCATTCCTTTTCCACTTTAAATGTTCCCAAACTTTGGAAATGCTCTGAAACTTCTTTATGTCTCCCAGAAAGATGTACTTTACCATGTTGGTCTTAATCCATTTTATGCAGAAAGCAAATCCCAAGAGCTCATTAACTCTGCAAAACAGGGCACTGTCACAATTAACTGAACTTTTCACCCTCTGCAAAGAAAAGAATTCTTTGTGCTGTGGATTATACTTTCACAATTATTGTCAATAAATGTGTAGTAAAACTTTGAGATGATACTTGTGAAATGTAGAGGGTTAAGAGAATTCCAAATTAAAGTTTTACATCATGAAACTTCTCTACTGAAATGATAGGCATTTCCTTGACTGTATCACCTAGATGATTCTTTCAAATTCTAGTCATCATCTATTTTTCTCTACATGTTCATATGCTCTGTAAGTAATGTTCCAATTATAAAGTATTCATGCAAATATGTTCATATCTAACTGTAAACATCCATATATATTTTGTCCTCTTCAGTGAATACATTTAGATGCATAGCTATGATTTCTGTTTTCCAAAGAAAAACTTTTCATAAAATGTTCATAATACCTAAGTACTGGGTACTCGATATGTTTACCTTAAAAAGAGGGCTCTTCTTGTTCAACTGGAGATTTTTCTGATAGCCTATTAACAAAGATATTCTTTAAGTGCATGTAAGATTTTACACAGTGAAATTTAAACCTGTTATGTTATATCAATAGACAGGTATAATAAAATTGTCTTTTTAAAAAAAATTTTGTCTTCCCATGCAGTCTTTTCTGAGAGATCTGTCTTTATACACTTACTTCTTAACAGTTGTCTCAAGGACTTTTATAGACTTTTTCCAGAGAGTTGAGATAAACTAGTTTCCAAAAGAAAGTCAAGATTATGTGTTTTAAAAATCTCGTTAAGGGCTCTTATTCTGTCCTTTTGTGGAATACTTGAAACTAATTGAGTTAAACTAGACCTTTTTTATAAAGATGCTGCATCCCCTTACTACCCTTAGGATGTCCTGTCAAGAACAATACCAGTGTTAACAGTGTTAGACAAATTCTTACTAAACTTCCCAGAGTAGCTATTCCTATTTTGTAATTTTTCAAGAATAAGCAAACAAATGCCTATTGACAAATTCCCTTACATCATAAACACATGGATTGCACAGAGTAAAAATTTTCAGTCTAGTTTGGAAATTCCCTTTAAGGAAGAAAATGTGCTCTATATAAGGCTATAATTTTAAAGAATCTTCTGAAATCTTACCAATGGAAACTGTCCATTGTTACTTTTTGCCTGAAGTGTCAACTGCCTATAGCTCAACTTTTGTTGGCCACCCTTTCTATTGTTTAAAAATTTGAAAAGAATGTTTTGCTAAATCAGAGAATCAGCAGAAACACTCTAGAGATCTTATTTCAAAGGGAATTTGTTAGCTCAGATAACTCCCCAGTGTTTTGATCATGTAAAAACATTTGATTTGCCTTGCTCTGTTAGTAAGTGGTGATGAACATTTAAGAGAATTTTTTTTTTTAAATAATCCTGTCCTGACTTGTGATTGCAATTGCCGAACAGTGTATTAGAAGACAAACTTCTGGGTTATATGGTTGTGAAAGTTTGATCTCTGGTGTCTTGGTACACAATTTGTAACTGTAGATACTATCCCTTAGAACATAAGCCACTGTTCTACAAGTCATTATTGATGGTGTTGGGATAACAACTTGTGAAAGAATAAAATTGAACCCCTATCTTAATATCACTCATACAAATGAACTCAAGATGGACTATAAACTTAAATTTAAGACCTGAAACTGTAGAACTGTAAAAATATTGGAAAAGAATCCTTGACATTAGCCTTGGCAGCAATTTTTTGGATATGACTGCAAAGGCAAAAATAACTAAAACAAAATAAACAAGTGGGACTGCATCGAAGGAAAAGTTTCTTAATGCCAAAGAAGCAGTCAGTAAGATAAAAAGACATCCTATGGAATGGGAGAGGTATTTGCATACCAAGGGTTTTATATCTAATAGATAGAAAGTACTCATACAGGTCAATAGCAAAAAAATCAAAACATAATACTAAAACCCAATTAGAACATGCTAAAAACCCAATTTGGTGTTTTGGTTTGCAGTGTTGAGCATACATTTGCAGAGGTGGGAACCTATTCCTCTGAGGCATACACAATATTATAAATCATTTCTTCAATGTGTGTATATATATATATATAATGTGTGTATATTTGTATATATATATATATATATAAACATTAAAAATTGTGGACAGAAATGCTGAATAGAAAATTTTCCAAGGAAGAAAATTTTATAACCAAAAATCATGAAAAATTATTCAATATTACTGGTCTTTGGTTATGAACCAAGTGACAATGTCATTTTGCATAGGTTCGGATGGCTATCATCAAAAATAAAAGATAACAAGTGTTGTTGAGGCTCTGGAGAAAAGGGAATACTTGTTCACTGTTGGTAGTAATGTAAATTGATAAAACAGCTTTGGAAACAGTATGACTGTTCCTCAAAAAGTTAAAAATAGAACTGCCATATGATGTGGCATTCTTACTCCTGGGTATTTATCCAAAGACGTTGCAATCAGCATCTTGTGGAATTATTTGCACTCCCATATTCCCATATTCATCGCAGTATGCTTACAATAATCAACATATGAAAACAACTTAATTTGACCTGAATGTTGGTGGATGAATAGGTAAAGAAGATATACTATGGATATAGGATTTACCAATATGTAGAAGATATAGTATGGTATGACAGTGGAATATTACTCATCCACGAGAAGGAAAGTAACCTTGTCATTTTTGTCAATGTGGATGGAACTTGAGGGCATTAGACTGCATGAAATAAGTAAGAGAAAGCCAGGTATGTTATGTTATCTCTTATGTGGGAATCTGGAAGAAGGACTAACTCAGAGAAATACAGAGTAACGTTGTGGTTACTGAGGGTCGAGGGGTAGGGGAATAGGAAAATATTGGTTAAAGTATATAAACTCTAACTTACAAGTTGGAAAATTTGGTTATCATTTTCAAAGCCTAGTGATCTTAGCCATTAATACTATACCATGTTTTTGATAGTTGCTATGGTGGTAATCATTGTGTAATATACATCTATGAAATTTACATGTTGTACACCTTACACAATACATGTTAGTTGTATCAATAAAAGGTAAATGTGTCCTCATTTTAGATATATCAATGAAGCTAAACATAGTCATATACTTTAGATAGATGCAGTATTTTATAATAAGGCAAGGTGCTTATTTGGCGAAATTATAGACAGTAGATTACCAGTGTGGTAGGTGAATAGGGGCAGTCTTTTAGAGTAAGAGGACAAAGATATTTTCAGGATATGCACTTGAAGAAAAAGGATTATTGAGTTATATACTTTAAAGAACTAAGTGATATAACCATCATTAGAGAAAAGTGCAGCTTGATTTTTTTTTCCATGCTCTCTATGATTTTCTATATTGTGTCATTCTGAATTGAAGTTACAATATAAGGTTATAATGGTTCACATAAAACAGAATACAAATTTTCACAGGCAATTATTCTATAAATTTGTTTAAAATAAAATGACAAGGACGTCAAAACATGAATTATTCCTTAAGATGTGTAAGAGAAAATACTATAGCCCCACCCCCTTAATTTTTTTTTTTTTTTCCTGAAGAAACTGAGCTGGGTTTTCTCTTTATAATACAATTTGGAAAATTTCTGAATGCTTTTTTTCTGACAATGAGAGTAGTTGTTTCTGGACTTCATGTTGTGGTAAAATAAAAGCAGAATTTTATCATACAAAGAAAACAAAATCATGAATTTTTAATGGGTAAAACTGTAAATTGAGTGGTTTTGGAAATTCTCAATTGCATTACATGCTCTTGGGTTTGTTTCTCTTCTGTTTCTGACCAGCCCTTGCTCTTTTCTAAATTCAGTCACAAGATGGTGGAGCTTATTTAATAGTATTTGTTTGAATTTTATACTATTTGTTGTGTTTGGTAACAATTCAAAATTTTGAAAAGGTAGAGAAATTGTATTAGAGAAATTTGATGGAAAATACCACCTAAGTTCTATTAAAGTATATATAAGAAAGATAATCTCGCTACAGTAATTTCTCTTTAAAAAATAATTAAATACATATATATACACATATATATTTCACATCTTTGTATTCCTCAGGGTTCACTCACCACCTCCCCTCCCTGACCTCTCCCACCCATCC
This sequence comes from Uropsilus gracilis, assembly GCA_004024945.1. NCBI lineage: Eukaryota > Metazoa > Chordata > Mammalia > Eulipotyphla > Talpidae > Uropsilus > Uropsilus gracilis. The sequence continues at coordinate 136,959 of PVHY01000019.1, read as the reverse complement.
TCCTTCCCCCAGTTGTGTATTTTAGTTTGGTTGTTAGCTTGTTTTGACTTTTCCCCCTGGCCTTTGCCACAGTAATTTTTCAATGCACTCTAAGATGCGGTTTTTATCCTTGGTGCTATTAACATTTTGGACCTGTCTGTGTTTGTATGATGTTTAGTAGTACCCTTGACTCTACCTGCAAGAGGCCGATAGCTACCCCTTCCCCCTGGGTCATAACTATCAAGCCGCCTGAACTTGTCAAATGTTTGTCTGGGGACAAAAAACACCCCTGCTGGGATCAGTGGTCTAAAATGCTCTCTGCAGAGTAAATTGACCCATGATTTGTGTTCCTATTTCTAGTGGTATTTATTTCAGATTCACTCTCATAGTACTCACATGGTGTTTTGCATTTTACTAACATTTTGTCACATCAGTAAGTTTTATTCATTAATTCATGATGATAAGTATGCAATTAAAACACGTAAATTGGCTAATTCAAAATATTTTCTAAATTAAGCTGTTCAATTTTAGTGCTCAGTGAAGCAGGAAGTATTATTTAACATACAGTCAAATGTATGGGGGTAAAATTCCCATTCCTGGGGATCTGTGAATTTCATGAAGGAAAATTTTATAGTGAGGCAGGGCTTTAACTGGAGCATGCTTATGTCTCTTTCCCTGCTGGGTCAGAAGCGGAAATGAGACAATTTCTACAGTCGTTGTGTGTACTGCATAAAATGCTTTGCAGGTACCAGAAAGACTGGACATTTGCCAGGGTGGCCTGTGGGCAAACTGTAATTAACATGGCACACAAGCTTGCTAGCGGTATTTGTTTCACCTGGGAAAGCTGCATAGTAAACTGATGATTTTCTTGGCTGAAATGCCTCCATTTATTTGAGAGGGGGAACAATTAACAGAATCTCCAGAACAATAAGAGTACTATTGGAACAGCTCATGACATTACTGAGCTTTATCGGTAGGCGTATCGTGGTGTGCTCTATCTTACATGGGCTTTAAAATGTTCTAACTCTGGCCTGTACTGATCATACACCAAAAATATCTTGATGAGTATGAAAAGAATGCCAGGTGTTTCTGTTCATCTTTTTCTGTAAGTGGAGAATGGCTACATGCTGGTTGTTCTCTTTGAGGACAGTCACTTACAAGAACAACACAAAGTAGAGTAGTATCGAAACAGGAATCCCAGAGAGTTCTGTCTACATTGGTTGGAGGAAAAGCTATTACATGAGGGAAAATGGAAACTCAGAATTTCTGGTCCCGGATAATCTTTTTTTCTTTGTTGGATCAAAAAGTAATTTCTCTGCTGCTTATTCTTCTGCCTGCAAAGAAATAATAACAGTATTTTGCCTCTTTAGTTGATTGAGCCTCATAAATAAATGGGGCCTCTTGAAGCGCATTTCAGATCCATTCTATTCTGATGGACTTCAGTGAGACCGGAAAGATTCCTTTTTATGTGATCAGAATTTATGATATCACTGTCATGCCTATCATTTCATTAACAAAACATAAATATATTGCACTTTAACGCTATGCAAAATCTAGTAGATTTTACGTATTTTGCTTTTCTCTTAGCTATTCATATTCATACACAGGCGAAAACCACTGCCTTTTTCTTCCTTTATTACAGACAAACATGGTAAAATCAGTCCTATTCTCACCAGCATTTTATTTTCAGTCCAACTCTTTCTTCTCTACCCTCATATTGGGGCCACCAGAACCTATTTGATTACTTTACCCCCACTTTAGAATATGACATTAGGTGGAAATAAAGTCTTTACAGATGTAATCTATAAATACTGGAGTAGTGTGGGGCCTAGACCCATATGATAAATATCTTTACATAAAGGGGAAGTTTGGCCTCTGATATACACAGTGTCACCACTGTGTAAAGGCTGGTGTTATACTGCCACAAACTGTAAAGCTGCTGCCAACTGTGAGAAGTCCTTCCCTAACACCTCCAGAGCAAGTAGGGCTCTGCTGACACTTCAGTCTCAGAACTCTCTAGGCCCCAGAATTATGGGACAGTTGGTTTCTGTTGTTGCACCTTCGTCCTATCTAAGCTGCTCTGTGGGGATGTCCGTCATTGCATTCAGTCCTGCTGTTATCATACAGCACAATTACTGCTGTCATTTTAAATGAAGCACAATTAAAAGCTGTTCATTAGAACCTCTGGTTATAACTTTCCTGTATTTATACTCCAAGACAAATGCCCTTTTATTGGATATATATTTACACAAACTGAACCCACCCAAGTTGATACATCATCTTGCTCTTTTTCTATGTGCTTTTTTATCTTAAAATAAAATCTATATAAAATGGGTTATTTTTCCAATAATATGGTACAGTATATTTAAGTTAAAGAAAAAAATTTCCAATCTTATGTGGTATATTTCAACATAACTTGTGCAGTGGGTAAGATGCATACTTAACTCTGCTTGACTGGAATGAAGATATATGCAATAGATTGTCTTCTAGCTCTTATATAGGCAGGATTCCAGGTGTTTTTAAGCACCTCTCAGTTTTCATGTCTAAAGAGTTTTCTAGCAGTAGCTTACTAAAGGAGACTTATAGATGATGTTTTGTCCTTTACTCCTGTCTGGCACCATACCAATGGATCTGTTCCAGGTTTGGCAAATGTGTGATGGGTGAATAGGATGATTCTTGCCAGATAGACTTCTGTAGATACTTCCTAAAGAGAACCCTTAGACTTTTAAAGATTTGTGTAGTGCAGAAAAGGAGGCCAATTTAGAGTTTTTTTTCTTCTAAAATAAAAGATGTAAAAACAATACCTTCTATTTTGAGACATTTTACATTACAATATTATGAATCTGTTAATTGTATATTTTTAGACTGCTAATGATGTGATTATAAATGTAACAGAATAGCTGTAAACAGTGCATTAAACCTACAATGTAAGAGCTGTACTCTCAGGGTACATAGTCTCCAGGTATATAGTCCTTTGGATTCAGGTCAGATTCATCTGAGCTGTTAGTACTATACTATATTCACTTTCTTGAAGAATGCACTTATAATAATTATTCTGAGCACATACCGCTCTAGAGTGGATCAAATTCACTTGTAGGCTGAATCAGTATTGTGTTGATTCTCTTCTTAGGACTTGATAGTATTTTCATTCTGGTCTCTCTTATAGAATGCTTGATAAAAGCTTTTAACACTACTACTCTTGTGTCCTGTGAATTAATGTATGATATTTCATTGTCTGGAGTGATATTTACTAGGTTTTCTCTGGGTTAGTCTGAAGATCCATAAGTGGCTCCATAAATACATGTATAAGGTCAGTTTTGACTTTGGATTTTGAGCTAGTTATGAATCCTTGGGTATTGTAGTGGCTAATATTCAGTCTTGTTTCTTCATCAGTAAAATGTATTCCAGTACTCTATTTTACCAAGAGTTCTGTATTGTTGTGACTTTCAGCTGGAACAATATATATGTGAATACTTATAAAACAACAAAACATAATATTGGTGTATGATATTAGCCTATTTATTTTCTTCATAACGGTAACCATAATGTTGGTGACAGAATTTTTTCATAACATTTTTCTGAGATGTTTAGTATTTTAAATACAATTAAGTTACCATCTAGTCTGGACAGCAATTTTGCATGCTACAGTTTAAAATATTTGACTATTAATTGGTTTATTAGTCTAATATTTATTTGGTCAATGAAATGCTATCTTATGTTATTGTAGTGTTTTGTTGCTTTACATAATATATATTATTATGATAATATATCCTCATTAATAAATTCAGTGCACATTCTCATTCATATCTGTGTATATGTATGTAGAATGATATCTGTGTATGTATATATTTACATGCAACACATATATTCATTAATAAAAATAAAATGATTTAATGAGCATTGCTGACTATGGGTCAGGCATTAGTGCCTGAGGAAGGAAAGTCAATGGAACAAAATTGTACCTTCATTAATTTATGAGATGGTTGTGAAAATATTTAGCACTTATTAAGAATTCACATCAGTTATATTAAACTATTTTATTTTTATTAATTTTTTCTAATTTATTTTGGGCTTAAAATATTTTAATTCTAATTAAGGAGATTATTTAAAATGGAATCATTTATGAAAGAATGGTAATATCTCAACAAAGTTTCCCAAAAAGTAAGCATAATAGAATAGAATAATCTTTTTTTCCCCTAAGGAATGGTAGGACTTGTGAGTCAAACTCATTGTCAGTCATTGTCCTGGAGCTCATCAGGGAGATGTTGGAAGGATGGGTTATGCAGCCAGCTGGAAGAAGGAAAACCTGGCAAGAGGTTGTTCTCAGCTCTGACCGAAAAATGCAGACACATTGTTTTTTTGGCTGAGAAACCAGGGTATAGTAGAAATAAACTTGCTGATGACCTACTTTCCTTTGAGTAAATATTAGATATTATAGAGGGAAAATTACTGCCTCACAAAGTTCATTTTGCACAGATACAAAAGTAATCCCTTTTTCAAAAGATGAAGAGATTGATGAAGAAATGTTCAGTTATTAATTGTTCATAGAACTTATCCAAGACATACTAATGTAATCTATGAAAATTTGTTTCCTTTATACAACAGGTACATGGAGATATGAGAACTAATGCAAATTTTATTTCTTTCATTTTTAAGATAAAAATAATCATTGTGAAGATAGATTAGCAAACTAAATATATTACTTTTAGCCAATTGTTAGTACTTATTTAAGTAGCTAATAAATATTTCAGAGTTTCCTTTTTCCTTTTACAACTTTGAACAACCTGGGAAATGTTCAGTCACTTCTGAATTTAATAAAATGTGTTGATAATTTCAAGGGACATGTTAAATGTTCACTCTAAATAAATCTATTGAATTTCACATATCCTTTTAAACATAGGTTTCTGCATACTGCATAATTTTCTGCACTTACACCTAGAATGGATGATTTCTGGTCCAAAGAGTAAGGTAAAAAGTATTTTATGTATGCTTCAAAAAAAGAATGAGTAGTTACAGGGAATTAGGAATTGATTTTTATCTTCTTTGAAAGCCAAATGAGAGGAATTAATTTTAATAATTACAGGTAAATATAGTATCAGGGAAAATAAAAACAAATAGCGGAAGCCTTGAATAGTCTCTGGGAAGGCTAGTTAGGAGCCTAGAGGCAATGCCCAGAAGAAGAGTCCTGGTTTTTTTTTAATCAAAGTTTACTTTTAAAACTACTTCTTATATGCTCAGTGTCACTTAGGAGTGACAGCTCAATTGCACTGTTTGAGATTTGACTAGACATGAAACAGGATTTTTGTGGAATATGCAAATCCAGATAGTGAGGTGTAGGGGTGTGTGTGTGTGTGTGTGTGTGTGTGTGTGTGTGTGTGTGTAGTGTGAGAGTATGTGAGAAAGATTTAGTCTTAGTTTTGGTTTGTTGTAAGGTGTTTAACATCCTGAAGTTATCTCAGTTTCTGTAAAATAATTTCAATTTAATAAATTCAGACATCTTTTGTTATGAAAAAGTTACACAGAATGTAACAAACTTCCAGCCAGATTAACTCCTCAGGTGAAAATATTCTCTGAGATTTATTATACGCCCACTAATTTCTCTACTGTATATGCTAGGAAGCTAGAAAGAGGCAAACTATTCACTTATCTTGCTGAAAAGGCTTTGAGATTATGGATTTGTGGATGTGAATATTATGTTTATTTTAAAATGCCAGCACATTTTAAATATTGCTTCTTGATCATCAATTACTATCATCTAATCACTTGTTAGCAGTGGTCAGAATGGTAGCTTTTATTGAGTGCCAGGTGCCAGATAATGGATTGGTGTCTCACTTGTTATTTTATTTACTTCTGACCTAAACCCTACAAAACAGAGGCAGATATTAATTTCCTCTTTTATAGGAAATACAATGTGGTCTTGGTCAGGTGAATAACCTGTCTGGACCTGCTAGCTAGTAATAGTGGGACAGGGAGACAGCTCTGATCTGGGTGATTCCAACTTGCTGCCAGCCACACTGGTGCATTGTTTCTCACACAGAAATGCTCAGGCAACAAACCATTTAAAATTCCATTTAAAATAAGGATGACCTTATTCGGGTCATTAAATATGAGAATTGCTATAGTTTTTCATCCCTTAAACCAGTGATTTTTAAGTGGCATGCATTTTAAAGCTATTTCTTTCACTATATTAATGACTCATAACTCTTGATTCTTACATATGTGTCCTTAAAAGACCACATAAAGTGTTAATGGCATAAACATTTTCCTCAGGATAATACAAACAAAAGAACTCATCAAAGCAAAACAGGCAAGTGAATATCAAAGACACTTATTTTAGCATGTGATCCTGTGAGAGACAGTCCTGAGAGATTAAAACAGATTCACTTATTATGAATTTTATGAATTCAAAACAGCTGGAATGAAAACAGTCATGATCAACATAACTGAGGATCATTTCTAAAAGTGAGGGATATGGAAACTTAAAAGACTCTTTACTTGGTACTGAGGTCACCTGCTTCTTAACAGACCAAAATAGAAGAGTACAATGTTAAGAATTCACCCTGCCTTCCCAATGCTTTTGTAACTTTATTTTTAGAGCTCTGCTAACAGCAGTTGGGAGTATTGTTTACCCTTGTGTGTCTGTTCAGTCACACTCATCCTGTCCTGCAGACTCAGCTTCCCTAGAAGGGACTTATTAATAAGGGTTGCATGCCACTCATGTGCCATCAGCTATCTTGATGAGCTTTGCTCCTTCACTGAGCTCATAAGAAACAGAAATTTTCTACTGCCAGTTGACACATATTAGTTTTTCTTAAGGCTAAGCCAATCCGAATGAAGGTAGTTGGGTAGATAGTGGTGCAAGAGTGATAAAAAATCTAATAAAGAATGGATTAGGTGAACTGCAGTGATGGGTTGATTCATAGAAAGGGATGAAAAGGAGTATTTCAGGAATTCCCTTTAATATAGTCTAAGCTGATATCCTTGAAGTTCTAAATCACACAAACATACTATTTCTATTGTGATAAAAGCAGAACACATTTTTCTTATTGAAAATGTGCAAGTGAATGCTTTTTTAAAAAAAATTAGAGACTGTTATTTAGAAATTTATCCATAGTGTGCTATTGATAAAGACAGTAAAATGCAGTCATTTAGAAGGTATTGTTAAGAATCACTGTTTTAAAGACTTAAATGTCAAAAGGCCAGAAACAGAAGAAGAGGTCTTAGATAATGATTTTTTTAGGAGCTGTGCTCATAAGAATTGAGAGGTACAATGTTGTTTTTTAGATTTAAGAGAGGTACAATGATTTCATTACACAGTTACACATTTGAATCACATAGGAAGTTTTCAGAAATTACCAGTGCATGGGCCCTAATTTAGAGACTTTGATAGTTGGCTTAGATTTGGTATTTTTACAAATCTTCTCATTGTGTACCCATTGAGAACCACTGAATAAGAGAGTTTGATAACAATTAGTTTGCTTTTGTCAATATCTTCCCCATCTTGGATACTATATTTTCATATGTTAATTGCCTGCACGAATAGCTATTTAAAAAGGGCATCTTTTAAAAATTGGAGAGCTATGTAAGGTACACTCAAGATTACTTATACACAGTTATATCTGACTCACATGGCTTGCAAAATAGAGCATGTTTTAAAGTGTACCATTCTTAATTAAAGAAATAGCTTCAAGGCTTTCATTAATTGCTAATCTATACATATTGTTTAATTGACTATTTGTTAAATACCTATTGCATAAAACACATTGGCGAGACTGAGAGATCTTGCATTCTATTTCTTCTCAAGAAATTTATGATCTGGTGAGCAAATAGATGCAGTAAGAAATAATTCACATTCCAAGACTATGTGTGCTTCACAGCAATGTACAGTAGTGCTGCAGTTACTCAGTAAGAATTCTGAGCTCATGTAGTCATGGAGAGTTCATAGATGGTATGGCACTTGGGAAGTTTATTACATTGTCCCTTTTGTAACTTTTTATTTTTAAGCTTAGAAGCTTCTTTGAAAGTTTCTTGCTGGCTTAAAATTACTGAGACAGATCACTAACAGACCTGTATGTTCTTCCTTATTAAATCACGTATAGTCTTGGGACTTTCCTTAATTACCTGATCATCCCTTTTTTTTTTTTAATAGCTGCTTGGTACTGGATCTGATGTTTAAAACAGGTAGCTTTGAAACTGACCTTATAGCATGAATAGAGTTTAGGTATAAGTGCAGTAGATTGTCTTTTCCCATTTCAAGAGCAAGAGCAACATATTAAGCAAAGATTAAGAGTATACAACCCAGTTGATAAAAGAAAGAAAATTATTGGTGTCATTAGAGTTTAAACAAAATGTTAAGTGCATTTTTTACTATTTGTTACAACTTCTGTTACATGTTAATTTCTATAATCTAGTAAAAAACTAGGTTCAAGGATTTACAGTATCATACATTATAAATTATCAGTTCAAGATTTGAACAGTTCAGTAGTCATCCTGATATCAAAAGCAAAACTCATTCTAATTTGCTATCCAGTCTTGTTTCAAAGAATAATGGGAAGAGATAAGTAGAAAGAATGAGGGATAGGAATTTGGGGTGCCTGTAATATCAGTCCAAATTATGTGTTTCATCCTGATGGCTTCAAAGAATTTGAAATTGGCATGACTATAGAAATCATATCAATTTGATACAAATGCTTATTTATTCAAAATTTATTTATTTAACCCATATCATGTTCCACAAAAGAATCTAGTCACTGGGAATAGTCACATTAATAAGTGCATATAACTAGAAGTCTCTTTGTGTAATATGCTGTATTGTGACACTAATGAGCATCTGCCCTTTATAGATCTTATTATTGGATCAGCTTATTAGATGGCTGGTATTTGTTGATGTTTTTGCATGCTCAGTTGTCATAATGATGGATTCTAGGGGGAGAAGGTTATACAGACATAACCAAGGGTGTCGTGGAACAGATGGTCGCACCTTGAGGGGATAAAGAAAAAACAAAGTAAGATGAAAAGAAGATATCATGGGAAGAAAGTGAGCAAAATTTAGTTATACTATCAATGAGAAATAAGTGGAAATTCTCATAAAAAGGTAGACATATTGGTCTTCATGACAATTTAAAGATTTTCCATCTATTCACATAAGACTGGCAACATGGAAAAGGAATAAGCATTAATATGTTTCTCTACTATTTGTCTCCTGTATTCTTTGAGTCTTTATGTTTGGTTTTATACATACTATATATTAACTTATGGTACTGTCACCATGAGTTAATATGTAGTATGTTATGACATCCTAGTTTCCAAATACTAATTTTTACTTTAAGAATAGAAAAAATTAATTGCATTCTCTTTATGAAACTTTTGATATGCAAGCTTTCACTGTTGGCATGTGTTTTCTTTTTTAATAGCTGTAAAGAGAGTTCACATTTTGAGAAAGTCTAATAAGAGGGATTATATAAGGCAGGAGAATAAACTAATTATGCACTAAAATAATCTTCTTTGTGGCAAAGGTCTAATTAGATCAACATAATTTTTGAACTATCTTTCCTGATGGATGGCAACCTTCTTAGAAAAATGATCTAAGTGTCAGTTTATGGCCAAAGCAAAGGGTAAAATTGACCGCATTATGCAATAAATACTGTTCTTGGGCTTTCAACTATACATCAATGCTATTTTTATGAGTAAATTGCATTTGAACATGTGTAGTTCCTTTATTTTTTTGTTCAAAGGAATCTCGTTATAAATTTTATCAGTTCTTGTTCTTATTAATCACTTTGTGGCCACTGTGCAGATAATAAAAAAACAGTGAATAAGTGTGTTTAAGCAGTTATCGTCCAGTATTTAGGGAATGCAAACATAGTACTCTTTGGAAGTATAGAAATATACATTGTATATATTTATATTTTAGTGATGTAAAAACCCTAGTCCATGTAAAGGTACTCAAATATGAACTCAAATCCATTTCCCATTGTCTCTTTGAATTTGAAATGTATTTCCATAGCTCTAACAAAGTGAACTCACACACTTAGGGTCTCTTTGGGTACTGCTGGTGCTAGACAGAAACCTATGCAAGCACTAGTACTTTGGGTACTGCTGGTGCTAGACAGAAACCTATGCAAGCACTAGAGTTGAGGGTATCTGTCAGGGAGCTATTAAAAATTGCAGGGATTATCTGCCTGTCCCAATCCCATTCTTTGCTTGGACAGAGACTTTTACCATTATAAGATTTTCAAATGGTACTAAACAGAATTTGTTAGAATCAGTTTTTATATATGTAGATTTTTTTTTTGAGACTAGGTCTCACTGTGTTGCCTGGGGAACCGCACACTCGCAGTGCCAGGAGTACCATGGACTCAAGTGATCCCCAGCCTCAGCCTCCCAGGTAGCTGGGATTACAGGAGAGTGCCACCATGCCCAGATATTTTTTGAGACTAAATATTGCTATGTTGCCCCACGTGGGTCTCAAACCTGCGGACTCAAACAATTCCCTGTCTTGGCCTCCTTCCCTCCCTAGGCTAGGATTAAAGATGTGTGCCCCTGTGCCTGGCCTTTGTATACATAGACTTATTTGAAATTACTTAAGCATACCATTAATTCATTCTATTTGTTGAATTTCTGTTTTTACCAATTACCTGAGTACAGTCAAAAAGAGTAGAAAATCTAAAAATATATACTAGTAGTACAAAAATAACTTAGAAGACTAAAATAAATAAGGATTTGCCAAAAGGAATAAAAGCAGGGTTGTGCAACAGCAAACTCTGATTTCTGAATCAGATTTTCCAAAATGAGAAAATTCATTAAAATTTTTATTTTTTAAAGTAGTTTAGGTTCACAGAAAAGTTAAAAGAGTGAGGTTGTGTGGAAATTTCTTTACACTCCCTTTTACACATGCATACAAACTCTCCTATCATCACTATCCTTTCTCCTCTCTATATAGCACAAATCCAAATGGTTAACCCAAAGGTGGAGAGAATTGGGGATGCTATCCAATTTGATGGTAGGTTGGAAAATGTCTTCCAAGATGTTCAAACTGTGATCCCACTCTTGCCAAGTTAGTTCCAGTGCTGATAGACCTGATAACTTGCAGTGTGGAATCCCCTCTAAATTCTACTGACCACATTGATTTTGACCACAGAATGAATTTCTAGACTCTGTCTTTCATCTTGTTATTGACAAGATGTTATTGATAAGTCCTGTACTTTTTAAATGGTGTGTGTGTGTTTGTGTGTGTATGTGTGTATCTGCATGCTCAGGATTTTGTAGTGCATTTACTAAGAAATAAAGTATTTTCCCTAGCTTTAGAAATATGATTCCATTTGCTTACATTTATTTTTATGGCATATATTGATTTAGACACTGATTTTTGTTCTTATTTTATATTTATCGTCTATCTTTTACTTAAATTTAATACACTTAATTCATTTATTTTAAAAATGGAAAGTGCATTAATGGCCTGCTATTTTCATGTTAGTATGATTATCTTGTCTATACCTATTCACTTTTAAATTGAGAGCACATTATCTTTCAACACTGACTTTTTTATGTTTGGGACTTCATGTCAGGGACTGAGACATGAAATGATTTGTCAAGTAATTTTTCATCGCTATTTAACTCCCATTTTTCCTCACCCAGATTATATGATAATACCAATAGCACTTACCTAGTTTTGAAACATTCTAACTCAATGATAGTAATTCTAAGAATCAGCAAAGTCAGGCAAGGAAGGGAGTTTGGAGGCTTTGGATTTTTCTATTTAAATCTCTCACTGCCTCAAGTAAATATAGATTTTACTACATGAGTGACAGCAACAAATGCTGAAACCTAATCCTAAATTCTCAGTGTAGTAATGGGCCATATTTGGCAAATCACTGCTCTCTCTGGACTCTGCTGGATCAGTGAGGCCACTGATCCAACAGATATCTTTTCTGTTGACTGTGGAGGGAAACTGTGAGGCACAGACCTGTCTCATGGTTTTATTTTCTGCAATGCAGAATTTGTAGTATTGGCTGAGAATGTACCACTGTGAGTTCTGAAAATCATCATTTGATGCCAAATGTGGATTTTAAGAAATTTGCTTTTAAGTAAATATTCTGTAATGCACACAAAAGCAAATATGCAAGAATAATTCTGACTGTATTGCCCTATAGTTAAACTTTATTATATTCTTGAGACCTTACTAACAATATAGCAGAAAACTTTGCCTTGTGACTTACAACACACCTTAATAAATTCAAGGATTCTTGTCTAACCCATTTAAACTGTGGTGACAGTGAAGATCTGAGAGTGGCCTAGTTTCTCAGCTTTGGGAAAGGAGGGCTGATCGTTTGGTGTAAAGCCAGTCTCTTCTGACCTTGGTCCCCGCCTCAGATCCTTGGATCTGCATGTTCCTGTGCTTGTCACTCATTGAAGCAGAGGTTCCTTCAGGTCACTGACCTCTGCCAGCTACTCCCATGTCTCCTTTATGGCCAGAGTTTCAAGAACTTAGAACTCTGTTCAAGAATTCGACTCTCTGCTCAGTGTTCTTGGTTGTCCTTCTTTGACCACTGACTTGATGTAGGGGACAAAGTGAATTCTTAGTTAACACCAATGGATTTTACCCCCACACTACAATTACTTTAATTGAATGTACTCTTTCTTCATAGCTTGAATAGTTCTGTTCGCCACAGCTGGCAAGGGAGTGGGGTTTGAGTAATATTGAAAGCTCAACAATCTTAGAGAAGTACTGTTTTTCAAATAGGATTTTAAAAAATATTCTTCTCCAGGGTATTGAAATACTAAGGTATTCTCAGATGAGAAAGAGGATTGAGAAGACTTTTTCCTTGGCTTTCATTTTAGTTTTTCCATGTCCTGTAGGGTCCATGTAGTTTAGGTAGGCCCTTGTTCTTACTGGTTTAGTCTCAATGCTCTTGACTGTGGTGGAAAAGACACCGACTTTGGGTTAGAAGAATGCTTAAGATGATTTTGCAATAACTAGAGAAAATAATATTTCTCCTTTGGATTTCGTAGGATACAGATGGAAAGTTGGGGATTACCACATGATTTTGCTTCAATAAATGAAACCCTGTGAGTGAAATCACAATGGCATGATACAAGGGAAAAATATGAATCAAGAAAACTGGGGTCCTAAGTTAAGGACTAAAAGACCCTTAATATATGTATTACTTTGAAAGACTGTAATTTTATTAATTATGCAAACATTCTGGGTTTTCTCTCTCTTACTACCAAAAACACTGTAATTAATATTCAGAAACTTTTGCTTATGATTGTTGACTAAGTTAACTTCAGAACCTTCCTCTAATTAGTCATCATCTGAATATCTTGACTTTAGTATCATCAACATAGACTTAACAAGGCCAAATTTAGAGTATCTCATGATCTTACCCTCTCTTATTCCACACTTCTCTTTTTTCTCTTTTGATTAATGGTGTTACTTAGCCTTGAAGCATTCTCTTAGAATTACCTCAACATCTTCCATCTTAATGTATATCTGTATCCTTCCTACCCAGAATTAATTGGCTATCACATATTTTCGGGACCCCCACTTTCTATACTGGCTTAAATCAAACATTTTCCTTGTCCTAACTAAATGAGGACATTTTGTTATTAAAACTGGTATGTTAACATTGTCCTGTAAGAACAGCAATTTGTCTTTAAAAATAAGCAACTAAACATCTTCCTTCTTTAAAATATTTGATGACTTGCATTGCTTACAGGAGAAAATTCAAGCTCTTGACCCTCAACCTATTTTTATTTTATTTTATTTTAGGTAGAAGCATTATCATTCAGGTCTTGCTTCAAAATCTTAAAAATGAGAATAATCCTAGTAAAGTCATAAACACATTGTAACAACTAATAAGGGTGTGTGAGAATCATGGTAGTTTCTGGATTTAGTAATGGCTATTATGCTAATATGGCAGTTAAATTATGGAAGTAGTAAATTGATTGATGTAAAAGTCCTGTTGAGATAGTGGTTCTTCTCTTCTAGCTAAGTGTCACACTCTCATAGCTCTTCCTCTCTGTTAGGACTCATCCTGTAAGGTTGTTGGGCCTCTCTTGTACTTTAGTCACTGGGATAATCTCAGAATCTTGCAGTCCTAATGTTTGAAGGTTGAACTTCAACTCTGGATAGATAGGTTAAAAATAGTTGTATACAGCTTCCCTCATAAGTTTGAATCCTTGCCCACCCTTAATCCTGTTCCATTAGCACGTTCACAGGCCCTCATGTACTCACCATGACTGGTTGTTGGTGATTTTATTCTCACAACTTTGTTTGCCCCTTTCTCCCTTTTATCATCAAAAAAGTTTTTCCTACCTATCGATACACAATACTCCTAACTAACAAGCATTCAGCTTTGGTGTTACTTTGCTAACTTAGCTATGTGGCATTTATAAAATAGTGCCATTCACAAAACTGCAATGATGAGTGAATGAGACTGTATGTATGTATTAGCACACCCTTTAATATGGTGACATGTGCTCAGTAAGGTTGACAATGGGAATAAATCAATTCGACATTTTATACTGCTATCACTACTTTCTTTTATAGGTACATCATTAAAAACTAATTTCATGATGCTATAATCACTGATTAGCTTTTGTTTTCCACTAGTATGTTGGCTTTATCAGCCCAGACTTCTACATTTTCAAATGTATAATTCTAGACAAAATGAATACTGTTAAGAATAATTACATAAAATAATATCATAAACCAGAGACATAATGTGTATAAATAATTCAGAAAATGAGAAAATAGAGGATCAAAAGATTCCAGAGAAATAGAGAGGTATGAGAATAGTAAAAAAGTATTAAGATAAAATATATTCTTATATTAGTTGAAGAATACTTCAGATATGAAGATGAAATATAGCAATGCAGATAATCCATGGGCAAAGAACTTAAAAGGAGCAAATGCTGATGAATAAACAGAAACAAAAACAACACTTGGGGAGAAATGTGTTAGAGAATGACTGCCCATTCCCTCTGCGTTCTGGCTCCAAACTCAAATGATTTGGTTAATCTCTGTGAAAGGAAGGACAAGAGGAGAGAGATGCAATTTTTTGAAAAATCTGGAACTAGGTGAAAAACATGAACACAGTGTAAGAATTTAACAAAAATTCATTTAAATTTGCATTAGACATTTGGTTAGAAATTTAACTAATTGACCAAAATCTGAAGTGCTATATGTAGGGATTTTTTTATATGTTCTTTTCAGTATTAATTATACTCAAATTATTAGTCATGAATAACTGTTCATATGATTGAACAATCTGATACTCAGTTTAGTTCCTCAAACACTTAACAAAGTAATTGCTTTTGCATTTCCTGCTTATATGAATTTCTTGCATAGATACTTTTTAAAAAACATATAACTCTTCTGTTTAATTATTACAAATACAAAATCAGGTGGAAAAATTTGGAGAATGGCTCTCTGTCCCTGTCAAGTTGGTTAGTAGCTGACAGTTTTGTTCAAAGGCAGAGAGAGATAGGAGAGCTGTGGCTTTACATACTTCCTTGTTAAGAATGGTTAACATGGACTCACACCTCTTCTCCTTTTCAACTTTTTATGGTCTCATTTCACAGAAAACCAGCCTTTCATTCTCTTAATTCTGGTGGTTGAGTTTATACTGATTTGGAGGCTAATAATTTAAACCTTTGGTGTTCTGGCTCAGTTTTTTTTTTTCCTCCCCTATTATTTTTCTTCTTCATGCTTTTTTGTGCAGTAATTCTAGCTGATTAAATGTACTGGTTAGTGTGTAATTTTACCCCCATTCTAAAGACTAATTTGGAAGATTATAGATCTAGTAAAATATTAAAAGGAATTAGGAATTTAGGAATATACTTAATATTAATACATTGAAATTTTTTTTATGTGAAATCTTTTAGAAATAGATTTCAGAAAAACAAGCACAGTCACTCAAACACCAAATACCACCAAACAAGTCCCTAAAAATTCTCCAAAATAAATCTCTCATGTTGCTTCTTTGGGAATGATATTCTCTCCCTCTCCCTCTCCCTCCCCCTCTCCCCCTCTCCCTCCCTCTCCTTCTCTCTCCCTCTTTCCCTCTCCCTCTCTCTTCCTCTTCCCCTCTCTCTCCCTCTCTCTTCCTCTTCCCCTCTCTCTCTCCCTCTCTCTTCCTCTTCCCCTCTCTCTCCCTCTCTTCCTCTTTCCCTCTCTCTCTGTCTCTCTCCCTCTCTCTTTCCCTCTTCCTCTCTCCCTCTCTCTTCCTCTCTCTCCTCCCTCTCTCTCCTCCCTCCTCCCTCCCTTCTTCCTCTCCTCTTTCCCCTCCCTCAGTCACTCCCTTTCTATTCATTCATCTATCAACAATAATAGATTTCAGTATGAATAATTTAATTGTATTTTTTCATCTTTATCATGTTTCTTCCTCTTTTTGTTCTATCTCACCCTGCCTATTACTCTTTCTCCCCTATTGTCTTTCCTTCCTCTTCTTTCTCTTCTATTTTCTCTATCAGCCATTTAAGACTCATAAAAAGTAATGAAGATATTATGATCAAATTACAAAATTCCTATTTAGCATGAGGGAGATGAATCCAGAACTGGGACTTCCTGGAAACTTCTCTTCTTACTCCTGATTCCTCTCAGCTTTTCTTTGATCTAGAGTCATTCAGACTCTGTCTTCTGCAACCCACACCACCTTGTTCTGGAATCTGTTCATGTAGTTGATATATTTTATTTATGTTAATTTACTTGATAATATTCTGTTTAAAATTTTCTTCTCCATTATCAGAGTATTAGTTGAATCTCATTATCCCTTTGTGCTCAAATAGGTATTTGCTTATATTTTACTCTTCTGGCAAAATTCTACTTTTCTCTAAATTTCCTGTTGCTCACTGGTTCTTAACTCAGTAGAATTTTTTCTACTATTTTCCCATTAGTATTAATTAGGAATCTCTAATATAGCTAGTTGTAGATATTTGTTTCTGTTTATCTCTAACTGATTGTTATAGATATCACATCTAAATTATACCTATGTACACATATCAGTATCTCAAGTGTATATTTATTGTACAACTTTATTTTATGATTTTTGTACTTAGAATATCAAGAATAGATGCTTCTTTATAATTATTTATCTTGATCTTCTTTATGTTGAGATATAAGCTCTCTTGCAAATATAATGCAGCATTGCTTTTTGGGTGGCCAGCAGAGACATTTCTAAAAGGATTTTACTTGCTGGAAAATTTTTTCATGTCTTTCTTTGTGTTACATTAGAACAATTTAAAAGTATACAGAATTGTACTTTTTCTTATTACATTGAAATAAAATTCCAAGGGATTAAATTCTATATTTAGCTCTTTTTCTAGTTGAATTATCTATCAGTTCTTTTTATTTATCTGTATTTTTTTGATGTGGATGCAATGCTATTATTTGAGCTTCTACATAACTTGAACCTATCCGTAGATCTTTCAGTTTGGATTAAACATTATTTGCATTGAAAAATATGCCTATTGTTATTCTTTGTGTAAAATTTAGCCTTCATGTTGCATGATGACTTTCATTTCCACTGCTTCATTAAAATAGTATGTCTGTATTCATGTAATAATTATATATGCAGAGGGTTGTTTCAAGGTAATTTGTTATTGCCCTTTCTTGTTTTATTGTGTGTGTGCATGTCTGTCATTTTATTATACTTGACTCTTTCAAATATGAGCAGAAGACTGATTACATATAACCTCACATTTACAAATTTATCAAAATTGTTGTTAATGCAATCAAATTTTGCATTACTAGAATATTGTTAAAAAGGGGGGGGACATCTTTCAAAATGAGAACTAAGATTTAATTTGTGCCTTTATTATTTCCTAATCACTCAAAGAAGCATTTAAACATTTAAATCTTAGGGGAGACATTTATAGTTAGAATTTATGGATTGATATGGGATAGGGTCCAATAATTTTCTTTTTTCCCGAGGTACTTGGTGTTCATATATTGTTTTATCTATTCTCTCAGTCGTAATAATAAATTCATTGTAAGTTGATACTGATTTGACATGTCACCTTTATAGAAGTATTTTTTTAACATATGAACATTTTAGGAAAGAGAAGATACCTATATGAAACTGGGAATGACTAATTACCGATGGGAAGGAAGTTATTCTTTTCAACCCCCCCTTTTAAGTTCCACCATTAAGGTACCACAAATGTTATTTTGCAAACAATTTGTTTTGCTTGAATCTGTTAAAAATTAAAGAAAAAACGAAGCACAGCTGAAGTTAAAGATTGAAGACTATTCCAAAAGAAAGCTTTTGATGTAATATAATACCAAATATAATATTTTTGTGCCATAGTCTGCCTTTGCTTACCATAGTACTGGTATTTCTTTATGACATTGATGATTAAATTTCACTGTCTTTTGAATTTGGTTAATTCAAGCAGATTCATTTGGATAATCTGATGCTTCAGAATTAGATGAGTGAGCAAAAAGTCAGGTGAGTCAGAGAGAGAAGTGTAGATTGTACTGAATAACTCACCAGGCTTGTTCAGTATACTGTTAGAAGCTATGAGGAATGTTCCCTCCCCTTCTCCCCACCCCCTACACACACACACCTACCTACAGCATGCAGAGCACATGTTTTGTTTCTATCTGATCTTTGTGGTGCCTGTGTTGTCAGATTCCAAAAACCATCTTTGGGTGAACTTTTTTTCACCTTGTTACTCTGTGGAAATTTTCCTTTTCTGGGGTTTTGTATGGTTACAAGCAGTGCATTGATGCTCAATATTGACAAGTTCAGTGCAAACAGCAGATGGTAAGATACCAATGGAGACATTTGTGATGGGACACTTGTCTCACTTAGAAGTATACAGTCTTTAGCAGATTTTGACCTTTTTTCCCTGCCTTTCTATGTTATGTGCCTTGGAAAAAGGAAAGAATCTAAAGGTTTTTTAGATTCCATCAAGATTGTGTTGGTCTTCTATGAAACCATCCTTAGTAAACGGATTTATTATATCATGAAAAGAATGCACTATATATAATAAATATGAATTTTGTGATAAATATCTAAAAAATTTCCCTTTTATAACCTAATTCCTTCAATAATTACAGTAGTTAGCATTTTCTACATTGCTTATATAGCTTATGTATATAAGATAGATATGTCAAGGATGCTGTCGCATAACTAATTGTAAATACCTTAAAGAATAAATGATTTCTTGCAAGAAGTTTATATAGGGGAGACAGGCTGAGCTTTCTGGGATGTCTGGAATTTACACATTCACAATAATTACTCATTAGATCTTTTTTTTAGTAGTAGTATTTTGCATCTTTGTTATTCATTTCTTGGGTAATTGGCTCTTTCTTGATGATGAGATAGTCCTTAAGACTTAATTTAAGGAATCCCTAAAGAGGCTAAACTTCAACTGTATTTTAACTTTAGGTTTATACAATTACCTGAGAACAAGGAGAGTAGATTTCCCAACAGACTTTTATTTTACTATAAGAAAATAGAAATGTTCTAGCACACAGGTAAGAGTTAGTCACCCCACTTTGTGTTAGCAACAGGTTAAGGCTGCAGTTAGTATCTGTTGAGTGAACCTATTTCATAAATAGAAAGCTCCTGGGGCAGGGAGAATGGATCATTTTACATTACACTATCATGTCCCTAAGTGTGACTATACTAATAGAACCCGAATTTTAGAATGGGGAAGTAGCAACCCAAAAATTATTAAAAAATGAGATCGTATATAACACAGATAAAAATTGGAATTTAAGTGTTTGTCACATGCCACTAATGAGAGCATACAAAGCTTACTAATCTTTACTGTGTATTAAAATATTTGATAGGTGTGCTATGATAGCTAATTAAAAATTGTTTGGAATTAAAAATTATCTGGAAAATGAAATCTAAAGTATCAGATCTTGAGGCAAACATATATATCCGAATGTATATGTATGTGCAATTCTACAGAGCTTCACGCTAATTTCAAGCATCTTTTTCTTTTTTCTTTTTTCTCTAATAATTAAATGCCACTCTGGATAAATGAATGGGTTTCATGTTTGGTGATCTTTGCTGACCTGAGTTTTGCTTGACTATCCTCTGTCTTTATACATCTGCTGCTATTCTCTCAGTCTAGGAAGTGGCTAGTAGCTGATAAACACTGTCTTTCTGACATACACATGAAGAGGAAAATAATATAAAAAGTTTTTCAAAAAACCCTAAAAATATACTCTGGAAAAAATACTCTGAAGAATAAAAATAAGTAAATGAATAACCTGAATTCATTGAGTTCATTCACGATTTTGTTAATTTTGCTCGTAGAACCAAGTACTGGTGATTTGAACATCTTTATTTTGTGATTTGTTTTCTAGCTAGTTGTACTTCCATTTTTTAGCTTACTAGTAAAGTAAGCCAACACAAAACAAAACTTAAGTCTCCTTCTATGTTTATGAAGTACAATGGACTTAAGTATTTTCTGATGATTCATAGACTCAAAGTGAATTTGTATGTAGAAAGTCAGTACTTCATTATTTTCATATAAAAAGAAAACAACCCTGACAGTGGAATGTCCAATTTATAGATGAAGAAACTAGCACAGATGTAAATTTGTACTCAGGAAGATCCACTGAGATTCTCAACAATTGATAATCATTTTATGTATTTTAATTTTCCTTTGTTAATTCTTATTTGCATCTAGCTAAGCAAATAACAAAACTATTATTTCTGTGTACCAGCTGTTTTGAAATGGAAGATATTTGAAAATCTGGAAGAACAGTTTAAATTAAAGTTGTTCCTCTTGGCCATTTGAGTGCTTTACAGAATGAAGTGTTCATTTAGAATTGTAAAACATTTTTATGGCAACTTTCATTGTTGGAGTATTGTATCAATATATTATGACTTGGTAAATAAAATTTGCTATCCATGGCACTTGTAAACATGATAAACCACTTGCGAAATTGAAGACACATTAAATTTGGTAGTGCAAAAGAAGCTAACTGTGTTGCTGAAATCATGTATTTTTGACTCATATCTGATCTTCACTACTCAGCAAAGTAAATTTCATATTTAAAATAATAAAGGAAATACCCTTAAACATTGTGTGTGTGAGAGAGTGCACGTGCCAGAGAGAGAGAGAGAGAGAGAGAGAGAGAGAGTTGAATAACAGCTGATACTTGAAGTTTTAAAGGATAAGCAAGCAATACTTATTTCCAGGAGCTATATAACATATATTTCTTTCTACATTAGTATTACTTCTTATGGTTGCTTATGAAAAAACAAATGAACCTTGGGATGGGGAAACATTATGTGTGTAACCGTCATAGTGAAGGCATTTAAAGATTTATAAAGGACATATGACCATTGGAAATTATTTTTTTTCCAAAAAAATGTCTTAAGTGCAGTCATCAATAATTAAACTGTCAACTATCCTTTTACCGCATGATATATAATATTTTTAGATTGCCACTTTGTGCTATAGACATCATGTGTGTGTTTGTGTAGTGGATACTAATATAATTGCCATAGACAGTATTTTTTACTTGATTGTTTAAAGTGAAATTGCCATGTATTTTTACAGTGCAGAAATTAACAAATTGTTTCTTTTGTATCTAAAGTTCTTAAATGGGTGGGCAACTATATTTCACTCTTCATACTTACATTGTATATTTGTGCTAAAGCTGTTTCTTAATAGACACTCTTTTGGCTTCACGAGGTTATGGTTATTATGTTAAAATGTAATTTGAAACAAGAGCTAATTTCTTCCCTCAATCACTTGTGCAAATGAATCTCTAATGTATTGTATATTTTGCACTTTCTAATGATGTGCAATTGCATTTGATATAAAAGTTTCCACAAGAGAATGCAGCACAAAATAAGAATTGGGATTCTGGTAGATTAAAATGGAATGTTGTTCAATATTACAGTTTTTCTTTTTAATCTTTGCTGAATGTGCTTATTGCTGTGGTTATTGTCTTTTGAACAAGTAAAAGCAGCTGCTCCCTTAATAGTAGAAGGTGGTCTCCAGGGGGCTTGCAAAAAGATTGAAGGTATACATAGTAATTCCACTAACCAACGTATTTTGAAAACAAAAATTGTACCTTAATGATTTATATATATTTACAACTCTAAATATAATTACTAATACTAGGATGTAAATAGTGCTATGTACTAAAAAGAAAACAAATGAAATTTCAGAAAGTGTGTCTGGATTAGGTGGTATCTTGCAATTATGTTTCCAAAGTGTGTTTGCAAGTATCTTCCGTGGTCAGCAAATGATAGGCTTTATCATAAAAATAACAGATTTCCCAACAAGTTTGTGAAGCTCATTTAAAGAGAACTATATCAATTGTTTTTGACTGACAGACTCCCCTGTTTATATGTGTTAATGGGAGATATTTGTAGGTGGGGGAGGAAGGTGTAGATCAGAAAAAGCATATATGAAAAGTTCCAGGTCTCTAAAGAGCTAATAATTCCTTCCATGGTTGCAAGAGGAAGATTTGCCTTTCTGGGCTATCTTTCTTATGTGGCAGTAAGTGAGACTTTTTTGGGCAATCAGGAGGAGTAGAAAAGGATGAGCCAAGCACAGACCTAACAAATGGGATCATGCTTCTCAGGGAACTGGAACCCAACTTAGATTCTTTGTTTTATAAAATAATGAACTTTCAGAGGAGATGTTACAGCATATATGGGGGAGATATTAATGCAGATGGAGGAGAAAAATATTTGCATCGGTTTTAGTAGGAGGTATTGGGTACAGGAGCATTTCAATACATTTATGCGATTTATACTCCATCTATATGCATTAATTGATTCTTATATCATGCCCTGTTTTCCCTTGTGTCTTGCATCAACTTTCAGTTAAAAACAACTTCCGTTTCTATGTTCAGCAGTGAGACATACTTTCTGTTCATTACTGACATATTAATTTCAAAATTATATGAAGAACATCTTTTCTTAAACCAAGTTTTGATGTTTGTCTTTCCTACAGAGGGCCAAAAAATAAGTTTTACATTTCTTTTATCTTTAACACTTTAAACATTTATTTTTTATGTTTATTGAACTTAAATGCTTTCTAAGCAAAAGTTTTCCTGCCTTCATTTTCTCCTTCTTTTCTCAATGACTTTCAGACACACACACACACACACACACACACACACACACACACACATAAATACAAAAGAGTTTACAGTAAATTGTATTAGTCTCTTTGGGCTGTTATAACAAAATATCATAGGCTTGGTAGCTTACACAACAGATATTTGTCATGTTTTTTTGAGAAAGGAGTCCAAGATCAAAGTGTTTGGACATTTGGTTCCTAGCTAGCTTGCATATAGCCCAGCATTTTGCCCGGTGTTTGCCCTAGCAAAAAGAATGATCCTCTTTCTTCCTCTTATAAAAATTACTAATCCTATCATGGACCCTCAGGACATCATCTGTTTCCAATTATTTCCCCAAAGCCCTGTTTCCAGATGGAGTCACATTAAACATTAGGGTTTCAACATATTAATTTTGGAGATAGATACAATTCAGTTTGTGACACTGAAATTAAAAAAAAAAAATCCCAGAGCTTCCTCAGTTACTGTAGTTTTTTCTTTAGAGCCATAGGCATATGAAATTTGATGAATGGGAGATAGACATATATAATTGCAAAAAAAGGCTAATTTTTGGTATACTTTGTAGTTTCAGCATTTACTTGGTTGTACATGGTATATATACACACTACATAGATGTGCACATTTTTCAGAAACTTTTAAAAATCATTTGTTTTTCAAATATTTTGTTGCTTCACTTGTGTAAAAAGTGTAAAAATGTGCCTTGTGTGAAAATGTTAGATAAATATGACAATGTTAGAAATTTTAATTTGCATGAAAAGAGTTCTTGAATAAATGAGATTTGTATCCAATAAGTGTAATTCAACATAAGTGAATCTAGGAAAATGATGCAAGATCTTAATGGAGAATGGGATGTGGGAAAGAATAGCGCTCAGGTGATAAAATATAATGTAAATGTCTTCATTTTTGCTTTGAGAGTCTCAACTCTTTAAGCATATTTTTGAACTGTTCACACATATTGCTAATTATTTTGTATCAATGGAACCCAAGGACTCTATCCATTTTTGTTAATGTTCCTGAGCATATTCTCTTCTTGTTTCAGAGCATCAATCTTCTCTGATACTCCCTTTCATTGCAGCTATTAAAAGTCCTCTCCCTTTTCAGTCTACATATTTGCTGTTCTGTTTCTTCTTAGTGCTTTTTTTTTTTTTCTAAACAAGGGCTGCATATGAATAATTGAATGGCAAGTAGATTTTAGTTCAGAGTAGCAGTGTTTCTGCTGGCATTTTGCCTACAATCATCCTTGGGATGGAAAAGTGTAGCCTCAGGGCCAATTTTTGTCTTTTGGAATAGATCAGTGGTCCCAAATTTTCAGTACAAGAAACTGAAGCACAAATTCTGTAAACTTGTCTAGTACCCAAAAATACCCAACATGAATTGAGATCTGCTTTCTAGATCAGACTGTATTCTAAATGATAAGGCTGTATTCTAAATATCCCTAGTGGTTAATTTTACATCTCCTGTTGACTTTTTCAGGTTACAAGGTATGAGTTCTTTTACTACTGTGATACTGTGATTTAGAAGAAATCATAGTAATATTTCAATAAAAACAATTGAATGATCAAATTCCCAACCTTATTAAGCTATCTGTAGATCACTTAATACCCTGCCATGTTTCCGTGCAGAAATGACTCCAAACATACTTTTATTTTTAGAACAAACAGTAAATATTTTTGAATACTAGTGATATAATAGGGTTTATACTCTTTCTGTATCTCTAAGCATGTCACTTAGTCTTAAATACCAATAATTCATCTAATCTTTTCAGAAGCACCATTTTAGACCATGTAACATTTACACTATCACAAAGGGTATTATGGAGGAGGTGGGACCCTGACACTTACTTAGACAACCAATGACAAATAGAAGGTCATTTTCTGATTTAAGAGGTCATGTTCCTTTTTTCTCTGGAGGGCTGCCATCCCGCCCACTGCTCCTCCCCTAACAGTTCTCTGAATAGTCCCTGTGAATGTGCCAGCATGCCTCTGTTTAGGCCTCAGTCACTCTGGGTACAACACTTGAAAAGAGCAGGTGCGGGTCAGAAGTGAATGGGATAGCCCAGGATCACTGCTGGGAAACATGTTTGAGCAAGTCTCTAACTAATCTGGGAATGACTGCAGACAAAGAAAACAAAGGAACACTTTAGGGTCTAAATCATCCACTTGACAGAGGAGACCTGCAGGATCAGAAGCCACCGGAAGGAGTAGTTGCTTCTGTTTTCCTTTTTGCTGTAAGTTCAGTGAATTTTAGAGGTGAAGGATGAAGCTTCTGATCATTAGAAAACCAGGACATTTTCTTAAATTTAAGAGTTGCTAATGCAGCTATTCATCATAAATGTCTGTTCTCTCACTAGAACTCTGTAAATGCATAACCCAGTTTCAACGTGAACTTTTATTCTATTATCTTGGGAGTTTGAAGTATCTTTGTTGAGGATGCATTTTTCACGTTAAGTAGTTTTATCTCTCATTTTTTTTTTAACAGTCTCCTTCATGATGCAGGCAAAATACGTTTATTTGAAAAAAATGTGTCTATGAGTATGTTTGTATTTATTTGCAAATTTTAAAGCTATAGTACAATATGGTAGATTGAATACAGAAATTAAAGACAAGGAAATCATAATGTTGATAAAAGAACTAGACTTTTTTTTTTTAAGACCTAGACTATTTGAATGCAGATCTATAAACCACTGGCTATTGCATATTTCATTAAAAAAGTTTATTTTAAGATTTCACTCATGACTTTCCTAGAGACCCAAATAAGAAGGGAAACAAATCTGTCATGTCATTTATACACAGAAGCAATGTGTTAATCCCACAGAGGAATCACAAATTTTTCCTGGTACGTAGGTATAAGAGAAAGTCTTTCTGTGGGTTTTCAGTATATTAATTATTGAAGGATTAGGAACTTCAGTGGGATGTTTTGCGCTGTCAGTGATATAAAGAGAGTGTTAATTTAGAGTTGATATGAATTGTCTGAGTGTAAAAGCTGGAGTTGATATAGGCATATTTGACTTTTTCATACCTTTTCAGTAACTTGTTTTATTTCTATCATCTTTGGAGATGAGACCAGTTGAATTTTGAAATGGAATTTTAATAAAATTGAACGATGGCGAAAGCAAAAATGAATATGTATGGGAAAATCGAGGAGAGTAGTACATGTGATTAATTCCCATATACTTCATAGAAGGAGTGAATTCCTTAAAGATGAGCATCCAGAAAAAAGGGATGAAAAGAGAAGTTTCTGAACATAGCTCAAATAAGAAATAAAAAGAAAACCTGGGGAAGGAGGAATGGTCATACCTTTATGGATCAGAACTGAGTATGGAATAAGAGGAACCTTTTACTTTTCATATCATATATTACTTATATACTTTTAAAGAGGTAATGGTTCAATAGATAAATTAAGTTTGAAAGTTTAGACAACTGTCTGAGTAGTCAATAATATTTGAATGGCTGAGGATAATAAATGTATACATATATATGTTCCTCAATGCTGCTTGCAGTGAATATATTAAGTATACATTTTGTAAAATCAGTACTTACAGTCAAAAGATGAATCGTGAAAGAATGATTGTATTTGTTAAAGTACTTTGCAAATTTTAAATGGTAAAAATATTAGGTGCTTCTATTATTTAGCAGTGTTGTCTTTGGAGTGTATTTCTAGGAAGTAGTAAATGTTTGATAGTTTTATGAGAAATAAAGTCTTTTGAATTATGTTTCCGTGGATTCTTTTGACCCATGCTTAGGAATTTATTATTGAGCAGTTATGGGTTGGACTAGCAAATGTATCAAATTTAAAACTATCTACTATATTACAATTTAATGGTTTGGGAAACATATTTGAGAAAGGACTATAGATAGGTAGCTATACAGTTCATGGAAAAAAGTGCTACTTCCTTTTCTGGTCTTCCTCACCTCCATATAAAGTAATAGAGTTAGACAGAAACAAGTATAAAGTTTTAGGTTATATTTACAATCTGTAGTACAGAATAGTACAGAACTGATTTAGATACAGCTCCTGAAATATTCTCTCTCTCTCTGTCTCTCTGTCTCTCTGTCTCTCTCTCTCTCTCTCTCTCTCTCACACACACACACACACACACACACACACACACACTCATTTCCAACAGTGACATAACAGGAGAAAGTCTTCCCTACTGAACTCTTCACTTGGTCAGATGAAAACTTGAATATAGGCTTTCAGAGTTCAATTTTATTTTTATTCATTTACAAATTTAGATTATTTCAAGGAATCTAAATAGGACATGGAAATATGTAAGAATCATTTTTCTAGAGGAAGAATAATAATAGTTGATACTATTTACTGTATAATGATATTTTTAGCAAGCTCAGAGGTCATGATGAAGTAGACAATGAAATGATCAGAGATTCAAGACTAATAAATACAATTATAAGAAAGCAGAATTTGCTTCAACATAAAGAAATTCCACTTATCAGTTAAAATAAGTGCAATAAAGGTCTTAAGAAACTGAACTTGTCATCACTCATAATTACTATTGCTCTAGTAATTAATACTGAGTAAAATATGTATATATGAAGTTATGTTTAGTTCTTAGATTTTGTTTTTATTTTTTCTTATATTTCTAAGAAAATGGTGCTGCTCAATAGCTCCATCTTACAGGAATTTAAGGAGACTAAGCACCCTACCTAATTGCTCACAGATTGTCCATAACTTGGAATCCTAAATATTCTTCCACTGAGCCTTGAACTCCAAGGGAAGAAGATTAATTTTTTATATATTTAGATTATATAAATTTAAGAGAGGTTCTTATTTTGATGCCCTTTATGATATATTTTGTTTTGCTTTTAATGCCAATCTCATGTCATAATGATTTTCTTCAGATTTGTATGGATCCAGATTGAATGACCTCCTAGTAATTGTGGTTGCAGTAGTTAATGGCATTAGGATAGGAAAACCAATGCTATTTTCTACAAAGTGAAACATCAGATTTTGTTCTGTTGAAAATTAGAAGCTGAGTTTTGCTCTTACTAGATTGAATACTTACAAAGGATCTAGAAATGCACAAATATCTGCCAAATACTGCTCTTGTTTTTGGCATCTTCAGAGGAGTTGCATGTAAGGTACATCATTTAAGTTAAAAGAACTGTAATAAACATGTCACCAGTGTAATGCAGTATTTGGAGCTAATGGTTTAGCTGAAAGTAATTTCATGTGTAACTGAAATTTGGTCAAGTGTTTGTGGAAACAGTGAGGTGGAAAGCAAGACATTGATAGTGAACACTTGGTCCTCAAGGGAACTCGTACTTTTTTGCATCCACATTCTTAGCGCATGAGAACATGAATGCTATAGTCTAAGGGCCAATAGTCATGTGGCAAAAGCATAATGTTCATATTCATATTTACCAGTCAGTCATATGTAGACCAATAAAATTATGGAGTCTTTCTTTAAGATAGGGCAAGGTGAGGAGGTGAGCATCTGCGTAGGAGAAAGGACATAAACGTTATGGAGAGAGAAAAATATTACCTTTGTTGCAATCTTTATTGGATTCTTCTTTTTTCATCCTTGATGATTTTCTCCAAAGCATGCTTGCCATGCTAGCTCTGTATATGAAATAGGAACCAAAACAAGCCAGTGTGGAGAGCTGAATCTTGACAGATGGCCGCAATGGCATTGATCTAGTATGACAATCCTGATCTAAATGGAAAAGAGACTCTGATACTTTCCAAAGCAAGTCTGAAGCTTTAGTCAATAACAGGAATGTTAGATTTTGGCAAAAGAAGAGATGTTAGATTTTTAAAGATAACTATATGACCCCAATAAAAATGAATCAATTTTTATTAGGAATGGAACCTGGCAGTTCTGCACAATACATCTAAAATTTCCTTGACAAATTTTGAGTAATGGATTAGCTCTAGTGAAAATTAGGTAATTTTTTGTGACTTTAACTTGATGCATAAGAAGCTTCAATCAATAATACTTGCATTAGAGAACAGTTTTCAAGTAGGCAAACAGAATGTATAATACAGTGTCATGTGTATATAATTATCTCAGCATGCCAAAGGATGGAAAACAATCTTCAAGTGGCAGAGAATTAATAACCCTCCATTTCATTTTTCAGGATTTATTCTAAAGGTGTGTTGGTTTTGCTTCTGTTTTCCTCCATTGCCTGAGAGCTTTCTTAGCAGTATAAACCTGGTAATTGCTTAATACAACACACTTTCATCAACACTGAGCTGAAATACTATTGGAAGCCAAACATTTTCCTTGTCAGTGTCTGAGAATGCTAGAAGGAAGAATTTAAGCAGGGTAGATGCTGTATGGAAATTCTAAGTGCATGCAGATTCAAAAGTCTAATCCACATGAATTCTTCTGAATTACATACAGAGGTATATGTTTGGAAAAGATGTGTGAAACTGTTTTGGATGAGAAGAATTTAGCCATTGCTTAACATTACTGAGTTAATAAGATGCTTGCTGTTTTGGAATACCTATTGTTTGCTTACTGCGAAAGCATATACAATTTATATTCAGATATTTACCTTGTGGTGGTTTTCTCTTTCAAGAGAATGTTAGTTTTGTAATGGAAAAGTAAAGCAAGGTAAATAATTCCTGAAAATCATGAGCTATGCTGTCTGTTAAATTCCCAGGTGTTTCATATTATGATAACACTAGGATGAACTGCTAAAGAGTAGTGCTATGTGCATTAAACTTCTTTCGTTCTAGTGTGTGACAGTTATTTATTGAGCTGCTTAAAACCTGTAGTAGCAAAATATCCACTAAAATACCTTGTCATTAAAAACATTTTAAAAAGTTTAAAACAAAATTTTTGAAATGCTTGGTACCCAACTATAATCTTACTAGTCTAGACCAAACTAAACTAATGAATTGAACAAAACTAGTCAGGCATTTTGGGGGTATACATGTATGTATATATAGATATACATACATATTTCTCAAAAGAGACAGGGTGCCCTATGTTCCAAAGATATCCTTTGTGACACTTATTTCCTGTACCTCAGTTTCAGCTGATGCAGAGATGCAGGAACATGTGGTTTGTTTCCACAGAAGCCAATGTATTTTCAGTCATAAGCTAGTTCCTGGAGCTTAGGGGCCTGAGGCAATCACCAGCAACGGATTTTCACCCCAGAGACCTTGAGACATGTTGTTGGGACTGTAGGCAATTAAGATAGCTTATGATGAACTCACTGATATTCAGGGGGTGGGGGAGAAGGGACTTTGAGTATACTTGCTAAGGTTTGTGCTAAATATACACCGGTGTGTCCTGTCTACAAAAAGTCTGCATCCTTCCAGAGGAGAAGATACACATGGGAAGCTTGTTATCTGTACAAAATAACAAATACAGAATTGTAAGAAGTGTTGAAAACAGTATCTGATTAAGTGCACGCATATGCAACTTAAGTTTTATAGGCAGTTGATATAAATAACATGTAATCCAAAAAGAGAAGAAGAGTAAACACTGTGGAGCTGGGGCAACTTGGTACATCTTGTTGGGGAAAAGGCTTTAAATTGTGCATCTACATTCCCATCTCTTCAGCACCACTTGTTCTGTGGTTGGGATGACTGGAAATTTGATCTAGGCACTTGCAGTTTCATCATGGACAGTCTTATGATATGGCTGGAAAATCTCTATATCACTGAAAATAACCAGGAACAACCTCTGACCACATTAGTCTAAAACCTGAAGTTCATGCAGCCATGGGTGCTTGTATATTTCTTAGTGGCTTGAAATACAACTTAGGGGTTTGGAACCTTTTCTGTATGACTGCAGACCCATTGGGGGAAAGTAGCATAGTGGTGAACTGAATGTTTAGGTGTGCCTATGAGTGAGTGAGCATGCACCGATTGCTTGAGGAGCATTGTTTGAAAGCTGTGTTCCTCTATCTTTCCTGATCCTCCTTTTTCCTTCTATATCTCTGATTCTAGTAGGGAACCCAAGTTTTTCATTTCAGTTATTCCCAGAAATTGAGACCCAGTGTTACACACTTGGGAATAAATCTTTTATGTCAATTGATGCCCTTAGCAGTTGAGGGATTAGGAAACTGAAATGTGTTTTTCTAAATTGTAAAACCAGTTATCGCCTTAATCATAGTAGAAAATCATTTTCTACTTTCCAAGTGCTTTCACTGAGATAAGTTTTCATAAAAGTAAACTGAGTCAACAGATAATCATCAGATACCAAGGTAGCTGCTAGTCACAGGAACAGATAAATATACGCTGTCCCTGTAACAGTGGTTTAAGCTGATTTAATCAGCAATCCATGCACCTGCGGTAATTGAGAATCAGGTTCTTGTGATGAAACAAATGTTTCACAGTAATTGCTAGAAGATATTCTTCCATATACCTGGCTTCTTGTATGTTTTGTTTTTGCAATTTTAGTGGTGTTTCTGTTTGTTGTGCTCAGTTTTTATGATTTTTTAAGGCAACTACTCTGTGAGCAGCTTTGAATATTGAACATTTTTATCATGTGTTGCAAAAATGAATTCAGTTACCTTTATTTTTTCATCTACTTATTTGATCTCTAGCACTTATTGCAGCCACCATAAATTCTCATTTGCAAAGGTGAATATAATAATGACAAAAGCATGTATCAAAGCTTTACAGGGCTGTCTGTGTTGGATGAGTGTGTGTGTGTGTGTGTGTGTGTGTGTGTGTGAGAGAGAGATGTCTTGATCCATTTGTACATATCTCTGGGGAATTCTCAGGCAATTAAGTCAAGCTACTACAAATAGAGCCCTCTCTGTATGCTCTGATTTGATAGGAGAATGGGTAATTCCTGCTAATGACTAGTACATCTGTTCAATTATATTGTTTTGTATTGATGCTTAATTAGGTGTCACGTTGGAGGAGGGGGAGACCATGAAAACATGATTCCCTTTTAAATGTCAGAGACACTTCCTAAATTACCTGTCTTTTTAACATTCACAGAGTACTTTGACAGGCATTGTATTTTGACCTTAAAGCATTCATACTGTCTTGGAGAAGAAATGTAATGTTCCCTGGGAAGTGAGCTATATTGGAGCTAGTTTGCTTTGAATGTCACTCATGTCCAGTTTGGTATGGAATGACCCTTGTCAACCTTTAGCTGGTAACCGAAGGAGGGCTTCCCATGGGTATTACCATAATGTAAAATAGCCTTCTTTTCTCTGGGAAGGTTTTCTTTAGAAAATATTGCCCTGAACAAAATTGAAGCTATGTTTAAAACTAAAATGCTTTGCTTTTTTTACACAAGTAAATGACATATGAACTATTTTCCTTTTAAAATGATATGATGATATTGAAACTATTTGTAGAGTATAAGGAGACTGATTCATGGAATTTTCCATGGATAACTCTGTATGTTTAGAAATCCAACACTTGAAAACACTTGAAAATAGAATTGGAAAAGATTTTTAATAGAATGAAGAGTGTCTAGGTATTCTTTACATTAGTTGTGGAGTTAAACATGCCACACAGTATTAAAATCTCCTTAGCCAGGTTGTAGTTGTAATTTTCATGTTTTAATGATATCAGTTGGTGGGTAGAGGCCAAGATTATTATGTTTAACTTGACAGCTCGTACTATGTCACAAGGCAGTATGATGTATTTTAATAAAATTATTCATTATGTATGAGATCCTGTAACAATTAAAAAGGGGGAATTGACAGTACAGAAAATTAAGTTCTTAAACATGAATCATAATGATCAAGAC
The DNA here is from genome assembly GCA_004024945.1 of Uropsilus gracilis. NCBI lineage: Eukaryota > Metazoa > Chordata > Mammalia > Eulipotyphla > Talpidae > Uropsilus > Uropsilus gracilis. The sequence continues at coordinate 104,221 of PVHY01000019.1, read as the reverse complement.
TTAGTTGAGTAGAAGACTGCTTTTGGTTAATCACCAGCTTCTAAATGTGTGATGTGATCCTGTGGATTGTAGTTTTCCTTTTCACTGTGCAAGAAGAATCTTAACAGGATATTGAAAAAATTACTAAAGAGTTGTTGGTTGTGGTAATTTCAATTCAGTGCCTCATTCCATTGTATTGTAGTAATTTCAATTCAGTGCCTCATTCCCGTGTAAAAGGACTTTAGTAACATATGGCTGTCTAAAATCAACCTTGGCAATTCTAATGTCTATTCAGTTATACATTTGGTATTCTTGTCTATGTCGTAATCCTTTTTAATGCTACCTTAAAATAGTGATATATCGAAACATTTAAAATTCTTTGCAAGGGCATTCAATTTTGTTAAACATTTAAGGTTTTATAAACAGTTCTCAAGATTCTTTTCTGCAAATCATATTATAAATTTGAATAGAAATTTTTAAAATAATAACTGCTTCCATACTGCTATATTTTCATATAGCATGAGATTATTTTATTTCATTTACTTATACTTTAAAATATTATTCTGTTATTTCTTAAAGAACTTATGCATGCATAAATTAAATGCAGTGAAGAATATCACACTAATTTCTAGAGGATTGGACAGATTTTAGATTTATAATTATTTTTATTACATAGTAATTTTTAGAAATGCTAAAATGAATCATATAATATCTTAAAATTTATATTGTATTTTATGTATTTATATGCTATATTTTTATCTTGAGTATTATCTTGAGTAGAAGTTTTATATAAATTAATGGTGCGATTGTGCACACTTTCTACTATACAAATATACTAAAGATAATACACATCAATTTATAGTTTTTAAGCTTCTTCATTAATTTATTCAGTGAAATTTGAAGATTAGTTAATTTCAGTTTATTCTTAGAATATTTATTAAATATACAAAATACTAAGGATTATAATTAAAACATGATGACAGTTGTACATTACAGTCCTACAGTCTTATAATAAAATTGCACATTAAGCATTTCCATAGAATTTCACTACAATAAAAGTTATTCATTTAATCTTATGTATAATGTGACTTTCAATGAAATTTTGTACTATTGTTATTCCAGTGAAAATAATTGTTCCTTTTTGAGAAAAAGTAAGGTTACATGTTATCATTACTTTTACTTTTTAAGCATAAACTTTGTTTGGTATACCAACTACAGAAACAGATTTATTATGTACAGGTGCTATTCTGAGTATTTTTAGGTAAAATCTTTAATTTTTATATGTCTTGGGAATTATGTACCATTACTAGCCTAATACTAAAAATGTTAAATTACCTATCCTATCCCTTCCTTCCGTCCCTCCCTCCGTCCGTCCCTCCGTCCCTCCGTCCCTCCGTCCGTCCATCCGTCCTTCCCTCCGTCCTTCCCTCCGTCCCTCCGTCCCTCCATCCCTCCGTCCCTCCGTCTCTCCCTTTGTCTTGCTTTTTTGCCCATGGAACTGCAGGCTCATGTTGCCTGGGGTACCACAGACTCAAAGCAAACCCCAACCTCAGCTTCCCAGGTAGCTGGAATTATAGGTGTGTGCCACCATGCCCAGCTATTTTTTGGGACTAGGTCGCATTATTTTGCCCTGAGTGGGACTTGAACCATGATTCCTAGCCCCAGCAGCTGCTTCATAGGCTGAAGCTTACAGTAGGCATGTGTCACTGTGCCTGGCTACATTTCTAATTAACAGCCAAAGCAGTATTAAAATCCAAGCAATCTGGAAACCTGCCCCCCCCCCCCCAGAATTAAACCACTTGCTTTAGTGCTAAATAGGAGGGAAATGCTCTGAATCCTGGTAGTTGATAGACTATTTCTGTCTATGAAGAGGTGTGAATTGGCCTTTAAAGTGTCTATTTTTATGCATTATAATGCATTGTAAAAGATTCAAGCAAGTACTAAATTATACACAAAATAAACTACAGAAACTAATTGTTCAAACCTGTCTCCTGTTCCTCTGCCTACTCCACTCTTGACAGTATGGTTTGTGTCTTTCTAACCATGTTTACTCTGTAACTCTTGTGTGAATGCTTATAGGATCAGATTATTTTTACATAAGTGCATGGATAATTTCATATACAGTCCATTATTGTGACTTGCTTTTCCAGTGAAGATATTGAGGTCTTTCTATTATTTCTATCATTCCTGTATTTTCCATGTGATTTTTTAACTGCTGCATTTTAATGAAATTGCACCATAAATTATTGAGTTCTATTAAATAACAATAGTTAGGTTCAACCCCTGTATATTCCAGTTAATGTCCCACTGAACATCCTTGTATATACCTGTTTGCAAGGATAGCTTGGAATTTTTCCCCCTTACAGAGAACTTAGAGAGGAATGGAGAGACACTACCTTCAAAAAAAGGCTTGCTGGGCACGGTGGCTCGTGTCTGTAAACTTCAGCCAATGAAGTGGCCGGGGCTAGGATTGCGGTTTGAGTCCCGCCTGGGGCCCATAGTGAGACCTAGTTCCAAAAATTAGCTGGGTGTGGTGGCACACGCCTGTAATCCCAGCTACCTGGGAAGCTGAGGCTGGGGATTGCTTGAGTCTGTGGTACCCTGGGCAACAAGAGCCTGCTGTTCCATGGGTAAAAATAGCAAGACCTAATCTCAAACAAACAAACAAACAAACAAAAAAAAAAAAACAAAGAAAAAAAGGCTTTACCTCCAAAGAATATGTGTATGTAGGTGTATTTCACATTCACACAAACATGTATATATGATCTCAGCATTTGTCAATATTTAACATTTTATTGAAATTTAATAAAATAGATGTGGCCGGGCACTGAGCCCTCAACCACCCCACCTGCCGTGTTCCTTTCAGGGTTCGGGGAACAAAAGGTATCGGGGACCCCATAGCCTGCCAGGGTGGTGGGGAGTGGCTGGGGCATCCCCTGGCCACCATACCACAAGGCTGGGGAGGTGGAGTTAGCCCCACCTACACTCCGGGTTCAGCCATGCCATCAGGCACAGAGCTCCACTCCCCCATACACAACCCCACTGGACTCACTGGTGGGGGGGGGATTGGTGGAGGGTATTGGGTGGTAGGGGGGGGTCATTCCCTCCAGTCTTCTCCAAATCCAGTCAACCCTCACCAGAAGCAACTAAATCAACGGCAGTTGCACACGAATACAGAGGTGGAAAACAAAGGAGTATTCCGAAACAACAAACATGTCAGATCCATGGGACACAGGACTGTAAGACTGATTATAGAGACGAACTACCTCAGAAATACAACCACTGAGATCTACAACAATGGAAATGGAATTTCCCATTCAGAGATGCCTTCAGCGTGATCAAAGGACCCTCTCACTTTAGGGGGTGAGGAAAGCCACAGAGATGGGCAGTGGCCCCATGATGAACTGGACCAGCTGGGGTCTGTCTCAATCAAAAAAAATTGGTGTGCAAACTTTGGCCCGGAGAAACAATCCCAATGCCACCAACCAGAACTACAAAACAAAGAAGGAACAAAATATGAGAAGAAGGGTCGGAGCAGCTGACCAGAAAGGAGGAGGCACTGAAGGAACACAATCATGTGTGAACTGGTGGCCAGAAGCAAAAAGACAATAGGAAAACTAAGCACAGACCACTGTGTCCCAGGAAACCACATCCACACTGGACAAAAGGACATTGCTACAGGAACGAAGAGGAAGAACCCAAGGAACTAAAAATTAAACAATAAATGGCAGTGAATAAAGAGATGGAGAGACAAGGAGGGTGCAGTGGGGGAGGGGGAGGAACACCCAAAAGACAAATGTAAACAAAACTTATTCAATAAAAAATATATATTATTTAAAAAAATTATAGAATATGATGTTTAATCACTTGGTTATTGATGAGGCTGGGTTTCCTTTCTATAACTCTTATCATTTTTCTGATAATTAATATGTAGTTCTGCATATTCATCTATTTAGTAGTTTACATCTTTCATTTGAATTTGTAAAATTTCATACTGAATGTGTGTTAACATAATGATTCTTTAGTTTATTGAATAGTTATGCTGGTAATTGTTGACATATAACAAAAACTGTTTTTTTTTCTTCCTGAATGTATATGCCTCACTATTTCTTTTCTAGTACGTTCACTGTTATTTCTGTAATACTGCTTATATGTCAGTAAGAGTAGAAAGTCTTAAGTTCCAGGTTTAAGTAGAATATAAGTATTTTACCATTAAGTATTTTTCACCTATGCATCTGTTAGATGGTATTTACTAAGCAATTTTATTTTACTACCTAATTTACTAATTATTTTTTTCATAAAAAATTATATATTAGTTAAATATTTTGGAGGGCATTTGTTGAGTTGATCAGGTAGTTTTCTTCAGTAATTTGTGTAAATAGATTCAAACTAATAAAATATTAAACTCTATTTAGTATGTTCTATACTTTGTTCTATGTGTTTTACTTAATTTTGACTTCATAACCTCATGAGATGAAGAAACAGATACAGAATAGTTATTTATACTGTTCGGATTCACACAATTAATATGAGGACATTTTGGGATATCTTACTGTTGAAACTTTTGTTTATTCCTGGCATAAATCTTCCTTGGTAATGTTTTACTCTTAAAATTTTTTCTCTTCGATTTATCAGTATATTCTGGGCTTTTATTGGATTTTGTTTACGTTCATAGATGTGATCAGTTTATGTTCTTTTTTTTTCCTGGTTGGTCTTGGAAGTAGGATAGCTTTTTACTATTTCCCAATATTTAATCTACATATTTAATTTTGTCATCAGAAAAGAAGTTATAATGTCATTTGAACAGACTACACACTGATAATTACTTATCCAAGAAAGAGTCATGGAAGTATTGGAGATGTAGGAAGCTAGAGTCAGATGGAACCTATCAGCAGACTCCTGCTTAATTTGTGTATATCATGAACAGTTACTAATGATAGTGCCAGTGAGACTGACAGGAAGATGAGATGGCAGAGTTATTCATTAACAGAATTAACATTAAACATTTAATGAATTCGTACTTCATGTCAAACATTAGTTGTGGTCATTGTCTGCATGAAGCTAGAAGTTTAATAAGAGAGGTCTTAAATTTTTTTTATGAAATATGAAACCCTTTATTATTATAAATAACTTGTACACAATCCTGGAGAGATGTAATGAGAAGCAAATATCAGTATTTGGTCTAAAGAATGTTTTAAGCTTTTCTAGAGAAAGATATTTCCAGTAGCAGAAATACAAAGTAAAGAGTGTATATTAGGAGAAAGACAAGTGTGTGATGAGAGTAACATCTCATACTTAAATTATTTCAAATTTTTGAATTTTTATTCAAGATGATCTTAAGATGAATTAATGTAATGCTGAACTAAGAATGATGCCAAGGTTGTTGCTATAGATGACAAAAGAAAATATTGATAGAAGATTGGACGTGGAGGTGCAACCTATGGACATTTCTCATTGACCAGAAAACTGTAATTTACTGTAATATATCTGGAAATTTCTGGACAGAGAATATTATAGACTTTATTCTATTCTGAATTACAGATTCTTAGGGATTTTTTTTTTTTTTTGGTTGTTATTCAGTAATAGACTCCCATAGCTACTGTCTAGTAAATGAAGGCTCAGTCAAAGCATATCCAATATATGTAAATGACATTCCTTGGAATTAATTGTCTTAACAGTTTAAAGTAAAATAAAACAGTGCATTGATTTGCTTAAAACTTCAAAGTACAGAAATTTCATTTTATTTTCAGACTCTGCTTTTTGACTTTGAGTGAGAAATCAACTATATCATTGCTTTCCTGCTTCCCAGGGCTTAACGAACTTTTAAAAGTAATTTTGGCAATTTACAAAGCCATACAATGTTAAATAGTATCCTCTGTGTATTTCCACACAATTTGTGTAGCTGCTTTTCTTTGAAGAATCTAAATATTTATTCTAGGATGCCAATAGGGAAATACCTCTACTGTCTCATAGGGAAATACCTCTAATGTCTCTTGGGTCAAAGTCTTTGCAAGTAATAGGAACATTCCCATAATCAAAGCCAACAGCTGGCAATTCAGGCCTACAGGTATTAAAGCAAACTGGCAATAGTGTGCTTCACTCAATCAAAGCTGATGGAGTGGACTGCCATTGAAATCATTAAGTTTCTGACTAGTTTCAAACCTGTTGGATTTTCTAATTTTTGCTCTAGAGAATCAGCAGTACTTTTATTTTTCTTGTTCCAAATTGACTTATTATAGTTTCAAAGACACATTGCAAAAAAATTAAGATAATTTAAATATAATTTTGAAATATGAAAGTATTTATTTAATATTTATTTTTTAGGTTACATTGGTTCATAACACTGCATAATTCAAAGTTATGGGAGCACCTTTTCAGATGTATGCCCCTGCATCACACTCATCCTCAAAGCACTGGGGTCCTCAACCATAGTCCTTGTGAGCATTCCTGACACTGTTCTCCCCCTTTTCTAGCCATTCTGGTAGCCTCAATTATACAGCAGGATTTTTAAGGAGAGGCATTAGCTAGATTTTATCTATTCCTTTGTTTAATTTCCTTTATGTCCTCATGAATGAAATCATCTGACATTTGTCTTTCTCCTTTTGACTTGTTGCACTTAACAAATACTCATTCCTGCAGTTCCATCCATGGCAAGAGCTCATCTTTTTAAATTGCTAAGTAGTAATCCATGATGCATATAGACCAAATCTTCTTTATTCACTCATCTGTCCTTGGACATGTTGGTTGTTTCCATAACTTGGCAATAGAGAATGAACATAAGAGTGCTTGTATCTCTTCAAATCAGTGTTTTTTCATTCCTTAGGTAGATACATAAAACTGTAATTGCTGGATCCTGTAGAAGAGATACTTTTAGTATTTTGAGAAACATCCATACTGTTTTCCATAGGGTCTGAGTCAGCCTACATTTCCACCAGCAGTGTGAGAGAGTTCCTTTATTCCCCAAATCCTCAGCAACACTTGTTCTTTCAGGTCATGTTGATGTGGGCTATTCTCACAGATGAGCTGATGTCTCACTGTGGTTTTGATTTGAATTTCCCTCTTGTGCCTCATGACTATATGTCTTCTTTGGAGAAATGTCTATTTAGCTTTTCTGCTTTTTATTGGGTTCTGTTTTACCATTGATACTGAGGTGTGTAAGTTATTTGTAGATACTATCAGCCCCTTGTCAGTTATAAGATGTGCAAATATTATCTCCCATTCACAAGATATCTTTTACAGTAGTTTCTTTTGCAGTGTAGAAGCTTTTCAGTTTGATAGTCACATTTGTTTGTATTCTCTTGCTGGAGATGGACTTAGTAAACACCACTGAAACCAATATCAAGGAGTGTTTTACCTTTTTTTTCCCCTTCAATTTACTTTATGAATTCAGGTCTTAATTCCAGATCTCTAGTTCGTTTGAATTAAAATTTTTGTGCATGGTGTGAGACAATATTCTAGTTTCATTCTATTGGAAGTGGCTCTCCAGTTCCTAACACCTTATGCTGTAAAGACTTACTCCTTGTGTACTCTTGGCTTCTTTGATATAAGTAAACTGTCCATACATATGTGGGTTTATTTCTAGACTTTCATTTCTTTTCCATTGGTCTCTGTGTGTGTTTTTACTCCAGTATCATACTGTTTTGATAACTACAGTTTGTAGTATTTTTTGAAGTCTGGGAATGTGAGACCACTGTATTCATTTTTTTTTTTTTTTGGTCAGAATTACTTTGGCTAGCCAAGGTCTTTTGTAGTTACATTTGAATTTTAGTAATGTTTGTACTGTTGCTTTGAAGAATGCCATTGAAACTCTGTTAGGGATTATATTGAATTTATAGATTGCTTTTGTTATGATTGTCCATTTTATTGATGTCAATTTTTTCAAACCATGTATTTGAAATATCTTTTTTTGGATGTCTTCTGTTTCTTTTAACAATATATCATTGTATAGGTCCTACGTATTCTTTATTAAGTAGGTTCTAGGGATTTAATTTTTAAATGTAATTTTACGTGGAATAAAATAATAAATAATAAATAAAATAAAAATAAATAATTTAATTTTTACATTTAATTTTTAAATGTAATTTTATGTGGAATAAAATAATAAATAAATAATAAATAAAATAAAAATAAATAAAATAAAATAAAAATAATAAAAAGTCTTCTTGATTCATTTCTCTTTTACTATTTACACATAGAAAATCAACTAATTTTTGTGAATTGATCTTGTCACCTCCCACTTTACTATATGCATCTGACTTTAATGAAAGCTTTATGGTCTCTGTGTTAGCCAAGAATTCTTTTATCCATTATTTCCTATTCTACTAATTAAGAAAAAGAGGTTTCTTTTTAAGACCACGTTTTTTTTCCATTTGAAGTTTGTTTATCATACTTTGTGCATAATGCAAATATCCTAATTTAGTTATCCTTTTAACTTTATATTTTATTTATGTGATAAGCTAGGTGCTTTTGATTTCAACTGAGATTATTCTCTTGTGTTGTTTACATTTTACTAGAGGAGTCAGAAAGCAAGTTAATAGATAAATATGATAATTGCAAAGATATGAGTGTCTTGAAGAAACCAAAAGATCCAGGTGTGAAGGGCAGAAGGCAGGGCAGTGATGAATCTAGCTAGTGTGGTCAGGAATGCTTGTATATGGTGCTTTTATGGGACACCGGAACTTTAAGGGATGAAAAGATGCAGAGGCTAAAGCATGGCAGGCAAAGAAACAGCAGGCAAGAATGTACTATTTAATGCTGGTGTTAAATTCTACATTGCATGGCAAAAGCATGACCTAAGTCTCCCGTTACCAAAATGTTAGTGAGTACCTGTGCCCTTGTATCTGTGCTATAACAACGGAGTGTCTAGGATCAGTTGGCCAAGGAGTTATGGTCATTAGCTGTGTCTTACTCTGTCAGCAGCTACATTCATCTCATGTTTACAACAACTCTGTGTAATATCATTTTTCACTGTGCTTGAGTTAATCTTGTTTTGCTCACTACTGATGTTCCTAGTAAGATGCTACTTCAAGTGATTGATTTGGAAGCAAAATTGAATGTAATTAAGGACTGCAAATATGGAAAATCTGGATGGTCATTGCTTGCCAATCAGGTTGTCCCAATCCACTATAGCTACAAACCTGAAAAATTAAGAGCAAAGTTATGGAATCTAAATTATCTGCTTCATTGGGAGCAACAAGATTCACACAAATATAAGAATGGCATGTATGGAGAAATTTCTTATCACATTAGAAGAAGTTATCACATGTCGTGTTGACTTGATTACCTAAAGTTCCATTTCTCAGAATATATTCCTATTATTAATCAATACAGGATTAGATTTGCCATTTGTGTTTATTTTTTCTGATGAGGGTCTGAGTGCTAAGATTTCTCCCAATTCATTACTTGAAATAAAAGCAGTAGAAGATACTTGCAGTTAGAATTGTAGAGTACAACCAAGACCTCCTCCCCATAGTAACTTGACCATCCAATTCTTGCTATCCACTGTGTTCAATAGAAAATAATTTATAGTGTTTGCAAGAAATAGCACCTCAATCCTTCTTTAAGCTTCTTATTAGGCATATTGAATATGTGAAGATGACTGCCTAAGGTTGAGAAAGTATATGCAATGACATTAGTATTTAGTGCAGTGGAATTAAAATTGTGTCTTTCATGGAAATATTCAAAAATAATGGTAGCTAAAATTAGAGATATACAAGTATGAACTCTAGTGCTCCATGGGGATCCAACCTAATGACTGCTCTAAACAAATCACCATTCATTTATTGATTTGTCATTAACCTACATAGAAAAAATCAATTTTATTCAAAACCCTCATCTACACTGAAAAATGTGTACTTGAGCAAGAATGATCAATTCCTAGCACTAAATTGAAAATAAAGCAATTTCTTTCTTATACGTAAAAAATATTTTTATGAGATTTGCTTTCACAATTCCATGTAAAATAGGCCAAAGCAACCATATGTTACTTTTATAATTGGATTAAAGATGGTCATTTTTATGTGTTGGGCTGTTAATTTCTAACCTTAAGAATTGCAATGATTATTTGAATAAAAGTAAACAGTGCATTGCTTAATGTTTTGAGTGATGAGCAAGTATTTTTCAAATGTGCAGAAATACATTTTCATCTTTTTAGGAGAAATTCCCACCTTCAGATTTCTACAGTGCAATTAGTTTCAGTTTCTTATGTTATTTCCCCCCACCTCCCCACTTCCATGTGTTCCTCTTTTTCATTCTGTATTTTTTTCAAATTTCTTTCCCTTGGATTCATTGAATCTCTTTCAGTTCTCTCGGTTTCATTTTCCTTTATTTAATCTTATTTCCAATCAGGTGACTGTGTTAAAAATTCAGCGAGAGTTGGATAATCAGAAACATGGTATTTCCCCTGGGCTTCCCAGCTCAGTGCACTCCTCTGGATGTCTCTAATGAAGAGGAAGGGCCTTGTGATGGACACAGTGGATTTTTCCCCATTAATTCTACTGTATGCTCATTCAATCCACAAACATTCCTTCTGTCAACCAAGAAGAGTGCTTATAGAGAGTAAGATAAGATTGGATGGAAATTAGAATGTGTTTACTATAACAGATGTTTTCTTTAGATGGAAAGTATGTGCACTGTTCTTGCGTTTATCCGATGATTTCCCTGGGCTTTTTGAAAAATGTAGCAGGCAGAATCTGATTGAGAGTCAGGAATAAGATTCTAATCTGATCCTGTTATTAACAGGAAAATTTATTACATCTTGAACTTCAGTTACTCTAAAGAAAAAGAAAAATCAAACTTTCTTTTGTGGAATTTTAGATGGCACATTTTCAGATCTCTGAGTAAGAAACTGTACACACAGTTGAAGGCATTAAATCAAACTTTGTGACCATCTCTGTTAACCAGTTAGGACTTAAACAACCCCCTTTGTAACCACAGATAGGCCAGAGCAGAGAGACTCCATAAATAGCTCCTTCACCTCTTTAAGAAATTCTTAGGTTACTTCTTTGATCCATTGTTCTGAAGTTGCTTGTTCTAGCTATCTTTGGTATTCTCTGTATTAAAGTCTCCAGTTGCTGTCCTCTTGCCAAAGGAAGGCACTCTTTCTGACTCGCCCCTTTGAACCATTTTCCCTGTGGTTTTTACATCTTTGGTTCTTTACTAGCTCCAACTTTACTTTTGGAAGTTGATTATAAGAACCTAGCTGGAAAGCAGACCTGGTCCACTCTTAAATTCCAAACCCAGATTCCAGAACTTAGGCATCATAGGTATATGGATTGCTGACACCACATGTCATACATGATTTCTGTTAAACATTTCATTAGATGTTTTTTAATTATTATTACCTATTTCTTCCTTAGTTGTTAATTGCTGTCTTTCTTTTAATAGCAGAGAAGATAGAAATCTTACTTTTCCCTTTACATATATTCACTTCTTTCATCCTGTTTAATTTTAAAGACATGAAGAAAAATATGGCAGTCAGATAGCCACATATGACTGAATCAGCTGCTTCTTTCATAAAATACATAATATTTTATGTGTTCTTTTATGTAATACTAGGAATTAGAGGTCTGAAGACACTTTTAGTTATTCTTGAAAAATTTTGTAATTATAATTGCAAATTTCTAAAGTGATAATTATTTTAAAATAAGTGATATATAACATTAGATCTTATTTTAGATTAGGTTGTCTAATGTATAAGGTAAATAAATATGCAGTAATTTCTTTTGAGCCTCAAAGAACTTTGTAACAGTTTTATCCCCAAATGAAGAAGTTGTCAGGAAGGTAAAGAAAGCTTATTGCAGGATTAATTTGGGAGATTTGGCATTGTGATTTTCTGTGTATAATATATAAGGGAATATATAAGTCTCCTTTATATAGGAAACTGGACTGAAAGAACAAGTTTACTTCTGCAATATCTAGAATTGAAAATAATGTTCTTTTTTAATTTACGTTAATTGGAGAAGAAACCTCTGTTAAAGATTCAGCTATGAGATGTTTAAAGGTGATTGTAAGTGTCCACGTGGCTACTATTGCCCTCATGTGATCAAGTGATAGCAAAGACTGACCCAGAACTCTGGGGAAACACATTCTGGATAGTTGAAAAGATAGTCTCCAGAGAACAAGAGATGTGGCAGTGCCTTTTCTTCTATTGCTATAGGTGACCTGAAACAGATCGCATGAATTCTAATGGATGGCCTGCACTCAAATTCTTTTGTATTTCCTGAATAGCGATGAGAGAGTCCATTCAGCCTCTCTTTAACAGAAGGAATATTTTGAGAGAGAATATATGGGTTGTCAGGCCTGTGGGAGTCTGCTGAGTCACATATGATTCACAGATCTAGCTTCAGAAATCTTTAGTCTACTTTCACATTATAATACATGGTGGTCGGTTTTAAAACTGCTTGTTGAAATCCATATCAGAATGTGCTCTAAACGAAGCACTGAAAGCAGTGACAGAATGGCTATTAATGAAAAAAAATTAGAAGCCTGCAAGAATTCATTCAAAATGTTGATGTTTAATTCATGTTGCTGGCTGCTTCATGATTGTTTCATATTTCATAAAGATGATGAGTTACATGGGTGTGCCATTTCACAGCAGGGCCCTCCAGCCAAAGAACTGGCCTCTTTTGCTAGGGCTTGTTAAATGTTCTCTACCTGTTTCTAAGATGACTGAATGTCATCAGTGTCTATGTCTTCAAATTGCTGAAGAATTCTTTCAAATGTAGAGGCATAAACTTCAACACAAATGAATCTTTCTGTGAGATTGAACATTGTTTTAAATAGTTTATTTTAAATTTTCTATAATTGATTTCTTTTTAGTAACTTACCGCTTCCTGATATAAAAAAATTTACCTATGTCTTTATAATTTTTTTGTTTCTTTTTTTTGCTTGTGACTGAATCATTTAACATTAAAGATTCATTTTTAACTAGATAAATATATTTAAATGTGGATTTAAAATGTTTTCCAAGTTACTGTACAGATAGGAATCCTATCCTTTGTAGTATTTTAAAAAATTACTGAATAAACTTCTTAAAGTGCTAATTTTCTCCCAGCTATATATTCTGTTTTGCCTAGATTATGATTTACTTTTCAAAATCTAATGTATAAAAGATCATAATATCATGATATTTGATTTAAAGATTAGCAAATATTATATACTTTGAACAATCAAACAATTCAAATTGTTTGAATTTGTGACCAGGAAATTTAAAATGACTACTTTCCCTTTATTTGTCATAATTTTATAGGTATATATCATCTTTAGTTTGCATTCATTGCAAGGAGTTATTTGGTGGTGCTGGAAACTAGTTTTTTTTTTACTATTAGTCAAGCACAAATTCACTTTGAACACAAATTTTAATCTTATTGTGTTTATGGAGAGAAACAATTTGATGTGGAAATAGTAGACCTTTGTGTATCTATATTGAACAGGTCAGGAAAAGGAACTATGATTCCTATCCAATAAGCAGTCTTTTGCTTGGAATGCTGGGAGTGCCGAGGCCATCAGAGAGGGACATGAGGGCAGAGCATGTCTGTGAGGACAAAAAGCTTGAAATATATGTAATATAATTTCTGAGCTAGAAGGATATTCACGGTTTCATATCTGAAAGCTTTGTTCCTGTATTTTTACATCCTGGGATTTAGTACTTAAGGAATAAAAATGTTGAACGTGGCCTATTCTCATGATGATCCTTTCTGAGGGTTTTCAAAAAGAGTGATTATTTTTCAAATTTGCAGATCAATAAATTTGTGTCAGGGATGTTTTTATTTTGAAACAAATTCTGTCCTGCAGCTGCTGCCAGACAAGCTGCACGAAGGACTGTCTTTAAAAGGAACACCACATGTGTGTACCTGGGTCCAGTTTTTATATTCATGCATTTGTTTGTGTGCCTGAACCAGCTTTATAAAAACAAGGTTAGCTGACAAGGTCATATTTTTCATTCCCATTTGAAGGATTTAATGTTGCTTTTAGAATATTTGTATTTAGAACACAAAGGGCTAACTCGACATCTAACCTACTACTTTATGTCAGACCTTTGTGTTTGTTGTGAAAATATGAGTTGATTACTGTGTAGATAACACTAAAGATGTCCTGTTATGCTAATAAAAGCAGTGAAAGTCATGATTTTGTAAATAAAAGAAAGTGCTTATTTGATACTCTTGATGAAAAGTTAAATAATTTAAATTGGGTAAAATTGTAGCATTGAAATAAACATCTGACTGTTTATACAAAGCTTTTTTTAAGAGAGAAAATAGCTGGGCTTTCTTAATGATTTAATTTCTTTTTTCTCGCTATAACTTTTCGCCTGCCATTCACAAACCAGACTTTTGTAATTGTAATTTTCTACCTTTACATCAGCAAAGCACACATAGAAACAGGTTTAAAATCTTCTGTGAAATAGAAAATAAGAGCCACGTGTAAAAGAGGACATGGTGAGAGTAGAGTGGAGGACTGCTGTCTGGCAGGTTAATGATGAGAACCGAGACCTCTTTCGGATCAGCAGATTAATAGCATGTGTTAGGATATTCTGTTGACTTGTGTGAGCGGACTGCTCAACTGCCATTTCTTATTCTGTGAACTTGGGCAAATAACCTAGTCTCTTCTTGCTTCAGTTTCCTTTTCTGTTAAGCAGGCCTTATTATAGTATCTTCTTCAACAGATTTTTGTGAGCATCAAGGAGTTTATTCACAAGATATGCTTAGAACAAATCTTGGCATATAGGTATTAAGTAGATATTTTCTGTCATCAATTGAACATTTACTGTGATCAGAAATGTGCTTGTTAATATCAATATAATCAGAACTGTGCTGGTTAGTATGGGAATATTAATACTAGTATCAGAATGGCCCATCAATTCAAGTTAATTAGGTATTTGTGTAGAAAAATAATACTAGTATAAAGCAACGTGCAATATATGCAACCTTTTGTAGAAAAGGCTACATATGTGTCTTATGAATATAGAGAAAAGAAAAACTTCTCTGTGTTTAAGTACTTGGATTTTCCAGAAGAAGTACCAGAAGCACAGACTTGAAGGATTATTTTCAGGAGCTGATGAGGCTTAGAAAGGTAATTTCAGGCTAGTAGAAAACATTATTAAATGACGTGACAAAACTGACATGTTTGTGAGACAGTTAAATTGTCTTCACTGCACACTGATCCATTTGGATAAGTACATGGCCATTTAGGTCAGAATCCAAATATAGTAAGATTTTTTAATATGTTGCAGTGTTGGAAATTTTATGGATGCTCAGTTGATAGTTCAGGGAAGAAAGGAAATGAGGAAATTTTTATCATGATATTAGATAATACCCGCTTGAACTAAGCTAAAACAAATTTGTTAATAATCTTCAGTAACAGAGGGAAAATCTAGGTAAACAATAAAAGAGAAGATTTTTTAATAAAATGAATGGAGATTTTGTAATGAGCATTTAGAAATTCAACTCATTTGATTCATAGAAACACCAGCAGATTGTGTGACCATGTGGGACACGTCCATTGGCACCAGCTATGGAGGGACTTTGCTGGAGGTTGTAACTAACTCTGATATGAAGGATCAAAAGCAAAGCTCTTAAAGCCTCTGGGGACTAAATCCCTTGCATGAGAACCCTTCCCCTAAGTAATCCATGGAACTATATTAATACCTACCCTAACGTGTATCACTCATTTGTTGTTTTGGGTTCTGAAGCAGAGTACTGCAGCTAAGGCAAAGCATTGGCTGAATAAAGAAGCAATGAAAAAATGCTGGAATGAAACAGAAATCAATTTAACATGGCAGAAAAGTATATTGCATGAAAAATTTTTAGTCTTTGGGAATTATGTGTGTACTTGTGAAATGAATTAACCGTGTGTGCATAGGTGTATGTAGACACGAGGGGTGACAGAAGGCCATCAGCGAATGAAGACAGAGGAGATGAACAGTCTGAGATTCAGATTTAGTGAGAACCTTCTTTTTGCTCTTAAGTACTTTATCTTCTCTCTCTGATTAGCACCAGTGCATTTCTTTCTTACAGGACTGACTCTAGACACAAATGAAATACTAAAGCATTTCACACGTTGAAACAGCTTGTTAAAAACAGAGCAGCCATTTATTGAAAATGGCTTAAATTGAGAACAATTTCAGGAACTAACTCTCTTGGCATGACAGCCATCTCACAAACAATCCTGAATCGATGTAGGCACCAAGCACTCCTTTTACACCAAAACATGTGTTCCGTGATAGGATTATAATGCAGTTATCTATGTTTTAAGAAATGCCTATTTAGCAAAATTGTGTGTCTGGGTTATCTTAAATCTTTGACTTATGTTATTTTCACCCAACTACAGGAACACTGTGAGTGGTTTATTATATAACAAAATAAGGGACACTTTGGCACTGATGGCATATTTATAGCAAGTGGAACACTTGAAAATTTATCATTTTATTACTTCAAGTATATGAATAAACTGTATGTATATCAGCACAATTAAAATGGTTGGCTTGCTAGATGTTGTGATACAGTTTAATCATTTCCCAGATTCACAGGGCATAACTAAGTCTCTTTTTTGGTTAAAAAAATGAAATTATTTCTTAAAAATAGTGGCATAAGCAGAGGATTGCCTCAAGACAAGAGCCCCAAAGGATATAGATTTCTCTTTTCCTGCGCTCACCCTTCCTCTGAACTCTTTACTAGAACAGCCCTTTTTTCCCCTTCTTAGTCTTCCACTTCTTTTGTGTTCTAGTCTGTAAGTCAGTTGCTAGGGTGCTATTTCTAGAACGGTGTGGAAGAAAGATACCTCTTTTAATACTTTTCTTTTACTAATAGCAATAGATTTACACACATTCTTCTCTTTCCCAGACGACTGACCACATCAACTATAGAAAGGAGGGGCAGTTTGTTTTGGTAGGATCTCTTATAATATTCCTAGCTTTGGCTCTATTCCAACCAGTAAAGAGACAGATTTCTCTCTGTAGCATTTAAAACAACTTACTAAATAACTGTGTAGACCTGGCACTTTGTGCTTATCTGTTCACTTTACAATAAATGGATATCATAGGGGCTCTTCTGAGTTTGATCTTCCTCAAATGGATTACCATATATATATATATATATATATATATATATATATATATATATATATATATATATATATATATATATACTCTTTACAAGCCATATTGAAGCGGTGACCCCAATATAGGTGGTTATTTGTTGTTAAAATTGCGCACAGGCGGAGGAATCCTCATTGACAAAAAGTAACAGGAGCGATCCCCTCCCCCATAACAGTATTACTGCAAATCCAATGTCAAAAGGAACAATATTAATTAAATGCAGGTATTTTTCTAAAAAAATAGTGAAAATGGTATTTTTATTTTAGATTGTAGTCTGGTTCTATACACAAAATGGAGTAGGATACATAAAATATTATCTCGATTATTTGGTAAAATATTTGCCCTAATTCTTAGAAATCTCATAGTGAGTTGATACCTTCAAACAGTTGTACATAACAGCATACACTGCTGGTGAGTTATTGTAGGGGCGGAAGGTTACAGGATTACATTTTTTTCATATAATCTTCAATAGTTACTTGAAAGATTTGAAACTATAAGACATGCCCTGTAGAGATTTAATAATTCCTTTAAAGTGTTAAGTCCACATCTTCAAAATCTGCTAGTTGAAAAGTCGGTGCTATTTGTACATGCATGGATCTCGTGATTCATCTTCACTCTTTTAAATATGAATTATAGGGAATAGTTCCAGGTGAGAAAAATTAAGAGTATAGCGAAGTCAAACAAACCAGCTGTCTTATTATTTTCTAAGATCTTTACTTTTACCAGCTTCTCAGATTTCCTTGTGTGTTAACTAACCTGAAATATATCCTATTGATGTGGTTCAAGATAAGTTACTGAAAAATGTGGCTCCTGGCCATATAGCGTACTTTCAGCTAGAAGAGTTTAAGAAATGATACATACAGGAAGGACTTTCTAACCTCTTCATATGAGCGTTTGCTTCCTTGTATCCAGAGGAAGAGGAATATCTAATCTCCAAACACATGGGACTGAGATAGGAATCTAAATGAACAGGGGTTGTTATTGTCTGTAAGTTGCTACATGCAGTTTATACTATTTTAGGTCTTGCCTTGACTTTCAACTCTTTATCCACCATAGCATAAAAGCATTCCCTTTTAACTGTTTCTTTTGGGGTATCATCTCCTCCCAAATCAATTAAAACTAGATTTGCATGCTTTTCACTTGTTAGTCAGTCTTTGTTAAGGGGTTGTAGGGTTGTAGTCAAAGACTTAAAAAAAGGTAAGACAGCAAGATGGAGAGGAGGTGCTTGGGGAATGGGGTAGAGGGAGAACCCTGGGGAGTGCAATGATATAATATGTATATAATATATATAATATAAATGTATATATTATAATAATTGTAACAACATATATGTTATATAATATATATATGCAATATATAACATGTTATATATAACATGTAAGTAATATATACATACTTATATGTATGAATATGTAATCAAAGTGATTAATTAAAAATAAATTATTTTTTTTTGAGACTAGGTCTTGCTATTTTTGTCAGTGGAACTGCAGGCTCACATTGCCCGAGGTACCACAGACTCAAGCAATCCCCAGCTTCAGCTTCCCAGGTAGCTGGGATTATAGGCGTGTACCACCATGCCCAGCAATTTTTTTAGGAATAGGTCTCACTTTCGTGCCCCCAGCAGGACTCAAACCACGATCCCTGGCCCTGGCTGCCATTTCCTAGGCTACCATCTACAGGCATGCACCACCATTCCCAGCCTAAAATTCATTTTTTAATGTCCTAGAATATTTAGTCTTTTTTTTTTTAAAAGGGGGTAGAAGAAAAAAGTTTCTTTCTCTCCCCATATTCCAGCCCATTCTTGTCATCATCCTTTGCCAGACATGAGTTTTAAGGTCACCCGAACTGTCAGATATCTATCTTTCATTTCTTCAGCTTCAGTTTTAATATCTTCCCTAGTATATACTAGTTTTTGTTGAATTAACAAAGAACAGTGCTGTGTAAGTTTTTTATTATGTGAGAAGGCTTTATCTTTGTAACTTTCTTCAAGATATTGTAATACTGTCTAAAGATATTTAATAAGCTAATACTTGTGAATATAAGTTGCTTCTGCTCTCTGAAAGTAGAACATTTCTTCCTTTATGATTCAGTATATTAACTTTTGCATGTATGAATGCAAATACCATTAATTTACATGGGACAATTTCTAGTGTTCCCAGATCCAAAAAATAACCTAAGAAATCCTGTCACCTAAGAATGTTCTTTTGAATAAAGGAGAAAATTTGTATGTGCTTGACTACCAAGAAAAGCAATTGATAGTGAATTTGCACATTTTTCTGTTTTCCCTTTCCTGAAAATAATCTTTATTTTCTACCCATTATAAACTTCTAATTCCAGATCTTTACAGCAAAGAGCTAGTATATTTTAGGAAAACCAGGTTCCACCTTATATCTATGAAAATAATTTTTGCTCCTGTGTAGTGCTCTTGACAGCTTGTCAGTGGAACAGAGAAAACTAGACTGGTTCTGAATTGCTTTTCAGTCAAAACAGGTTCACCTCAAAGAACATTGGCAGTTACAGTGCAGTAAGGTGTCAAGTTGGAATGCACAGTTTGGATTAGTTTAACATAAATCAGAATTCAGGATTGAGTTAAATTCATTTTTTTACACATATTTTTTGGTCTCAATTTCTCAGCTAAAGGAATGTATCACATTTCTTATAATATGTGAATGTTGGGAATTATATTTGAGAAGAGATGGTGTATTTTCTCTGGGTATTAAGGCTTGTCCAGTAATTGTTTTGAGAAATGGTATGATCTGAGTTAGAAAATGGCACCAGTGGGTTTTGCTCTTAGTCATCTTCTAATGTACTTTATTGTTCTTAATGTAAAAATGAAGCACCATTCTGTTTATCTAATAGTAGTAATAAGCATATTAGTACTTATATCTTAAGAATATGCACTAATTTCTAAGTAGCACAAAGTATGTTAGAATAACATGGTGCACATCATTAATTTTAATGATTCTATAAATTTCTCTCTGTACTGCTCCCTCCTTCCAGTTTATTTATGATTTGTTCTGATATTCATAGCTCTTTAAAATAATATTTAGCATGGTTTAATGCATATTCTTTTTTTAATGTATAATTTCTATTTGTGTGACTATATTCCCAATATTATGTTTTTTATTTGCTAGTTAGTTTCACAGGTAAATCAGTCTTCTGTGTTTTCTGCTTTGGTATTTGATTCTTTTTGTGACTTTCAGTTTTCTTTCTTAGTCTTTTATTTATCCTCTGTTTCGGTATTTGATTCTTTTTGTGACTTTGAGTTTTCTTAGTCTTTCATTTATCAATTTGTTTAAAAATATATGTTCTCTTATACCTCATTTAAATTTCTTTTCCACTTTGTACTTTTTTTCACATTTATGTTTTGATTCTGTTGCATTTAGATTTATCTGAAAAAAATATATACATTGACCTTTGTGGTACTGTTGCAATTCTTTGTGAGGAAAAAGAAGACAAATATGGTTAAGTAGAAGCATTTATGAAATGCAGAATTCATTACCCTTTATCAAATGGCACTTTTCTGTACCATTCAGAAATGGTCATCAAAGGAGGGAAAACTTTTAGTACTCATAAAATATACAGAAATGGTATAAAAATGTGAAGTGAATGCACGCATATATAGTTGTAGAGAGAGTTTTGTATTCAAATATGTCATCTAGTGTTTTCTTATATTTTATGGACAAAAAAAGTGTACAGTTTAGACTTTATTTATGAGGATGAATAAATAAAATAATTGAAGGTATTGTAGATTATTTTGATTTGAAGGGAGAAAATTGCATGGTATTTGGTAATGTGTCAGTGCCAGGAAAAAGTAAGCTAGACTTTTAATTTAGGTGTTTCTAAAACGTTCTAGCATCCATAGCTCATATTTTAAGCTAGTCATCTAAATTGTGTACATACCTGAAAAACATTTGAACACATCCTTTAATCATAATTTTGATGCTCAAAACTGTTCCTTTAAAACTTGTGCTTTGATTCAACCGTTCCAAATCTAGTTTAGCTAAGAAAATGAAAATTTTAAAAAATTTATGCCCTAAGATATTTATTGTAGTATAATTTGTAAATGAATAAAAGTTGATGACATCCTGACAATCCTTTTAAAAAGGAGAATGTGAACATGTACTATGGGGTGGAGAGATAATGGAATATTAAGTGGTCATTAAAATGTTTATAAAATATTTGTAATGGGAGACCATTTACCATATGACTTAGGTGAAAGGATTTTTAACAACTAGAAGGGGAAATTAAAATTATATCAAGATGAGAGTGGTGTTCCCTAGGTAGTGGGATTAGGAGACATTTTTCCAATTAGTCTACATGTAACCCACCCTGAATATTATATTCTCAAGTCTTGTAAGCTAAATGATAAGATTTAGTTTAGAATCTTATATTTACTATTCCATAAGTTGAGTTTTCATAGAAACCAAGGAAACATTTACCCTTGTTGGCCTCATACATTCCTTTCATTTGTCCTAGGCTTGATTTGGAAATATTTCAACTTCTAAACATTTTTATGCTAAACATTCACTGGTTCTATAATTTGGAGATGAGATGAGAGAATGGTCATAGTGAGAGCTGGGAGGAAGAAGAGAGATTCCAAGTTAATGTAATGAATGTTCTGCAGCATGAATATAGGGTGGTAGTCTGTGCCCATTGCAAGAGATCTGAAAGAACATTTTTTTTCTCTGCTTTCTACAGCATCAAGTCATGGGTGGATAAGATGCAAGAAGACCTTGTCACACTGGCAAAAACAGCAAGTGGAGTCAATCAGCTTGTTGATGTGAGTAAAACCAGAGAAACTTGTTAATTTAAAAAAAATTGAATACCATTCTGTATGCTAGGCAAATTGTGCTTCAGTATTATAAATAAGATGTGATTTCTTATGTGGAAATGGTAGTGAATTTCTGAGACACATCTTTGGCATGGCTAGTTGTTGCTAACATGATATGATACCCCTAGCAATGAATGAAGCTTTCTCAGTACACTTTACAGCTTACATGTGGTTCTCACTTTGATGAATCCTTGTGGACTATCCTAAAATTCAAATTGGGATTTCAGGTTTCCATATTTCAGAGAATAATTTAGAATCTTTCACATAGAATTGATTGTAAGTTATTTGAAGCACTCACTTGAATATCCTCAGTTGGAATATATTTTCATTGTTTTGAGGGTAGATTTTATTTTCAAAAATAAAGGTGTTTACAGCTACTTCTAGAGACCAGAGTGAGTCATTGAGATAGGTAATAAAGATTTAGGTGCAAACAAAGGAGACACTGAAAACCTTATGATTTATGAAATAACTATTAAAGTTGTAAATCTTATGACTACTTTTATTTACTTTTTATTTCATAAATATTTGAAAGGAATAAAGTAAATAAATATTTGCTGTATTTAATTTTT
This sequence comes from Uropsilus gracilis, assembly GCA_004024945.1. Lineage (NCBI taxonomy): Eukaryota > Metazoa > Chordata > Mammalia > Eulipotyphla > Talpidae > Uropsilus > Uropsilus gracilis. Next base: position 81,747 of record PVHY01000019.1, on the reverse strand, counting down.
TCCCATAAACCTCATTAAAATCACTCTAAGATAACTTTAGAAAATGATTGTATTGTATAAAAATACATAAGATATTAAGTTGATCATCCATCAGTAAGATCATTTGTACATACAGTTTCTATAAGATATATTAAAAATTATATGTCACGCCTTAAGAATTTCACTAGTTCCATTCCATGTAATGTAACAGCTTAAAGGTACTTTAATATATGATCTTAGTGATGCAACAAGAAAGATGTCTTATTTTCCTCAGATGTATTGAGTTAATGAGCCGAAATAGTAAAAAACCAATTTCATGTATGATATATGAATGCTTATGAATGTTTATTTGTGAATAATCCTTTCTGGGAGAAGCATGGTTATCTTATATATTAAAACATTCAGAAAGAACCCTAATTAAGCAAATACATTAAGAATATATTCCAAACATTATTATTTTTTCTTATTTTTTATTATTGAGGTAATGTTGCTTTACATGATGTATATATGGTTTAGGGGAATAGGTTCATACCTCTTCAGATGTGTACCACCACACCGGACCCACATCATACCACTCATATTTAATATATCCAGAAACTCGATAAGCAACTGTATGTCTCAAACCAAGAATATGTTTAATAAAATTAAATATCTGTGAGATAAGGTTATTTATTTGTAAATCTAGGTGCCACTTTCGAATAACACATAACAAATTAAATTCTGGCCAACACTTTTTGAGCACATACTGTGTCCAACACACTATGCAGGGGGAGCCAGAAACACAGTCTTCTCCTTGGAGAACTGATCCTGCACTAATGCAAAATCTCCATTTTTGGAGGGTGCAAAGATATCCACAAACTCCTAGAAGCTGATGCTTGGATTCTCCAATGATGGATCTGTGGGGAATATTTTGCAATTTGAAAGTGTTTAGGTAATAAGTGAACCTCTATCAAAGTGACGGGGTTGAATTGGGAAAAAAAGAAATGAGAATTGACAAATCGTGGCTGACATAGGCTATTTGACTCTATTTATTGATGAATTGAAATTCAAAACAAACTGCTCTTGGGAGCTCTTCACTCTACCCGAGTGTCTCTAGCCTCAAAACCACTCTCTTGGCTGACCTCATTTTTACTTTTGGTATTAATATGTGAAGTCTCTTGGTTGAATGAGCTTTTTTTATATTGAAACATTAAACAACAACAACAACAGAAAACTCACTGATTTTCTTTATATATAGAATACCAAGAAGATTGTAGGTATTGGTGAATGAATTAAAAAAAAAAAGCTGTTTTGTTTAAGATGGCAGAATAGACATGATGAAGGAAAATTCCCACAATTTTATATTTATGAGATACACATCTAATTACAGTGACAGAAAAATATACAAATAAAAGAGCTATGCATTATGTAACAAAGGAGAGGGAGAATACAGAATACATTGTTGGAAAAATGAATTAAGTATTAGAGCACATGAAGAGTGCCATTTGATCTAGAAAAATAATTGTATATGTGTCTTTTCTTTTGCCTAGAATAAAGGTCCAAATAGGGACCAAAGGAGTGTATTTCTTTTTGTCCATAGAAACCAGAAGTATGGACTAACTGAAAGATGCCAGATCTCAGAATTTAAAGTACCTGAACTTTGATTGTGGGGGCATTGGATTCATGTTAAGGACCAAAATTTAAATAAATAGAGGATCATAGCAATTCACATATTGAATTGTGTTGAAATTCAATATTGTGGTGATGATGATTTATCCAAAATTATTTAATGTCTTTATTTTTACTGACTTCACAAGGTGCAACTAGCTTTTTATATGAAGACATAGGAGTTGCAACGCAACAGCATAGCTGAATAAGACATCTTTACAGCTTTATGTAAATTGCCTTAGTGATACCATACAACTTTTGTCCAGGGAAGTTTCATAGATATTATTGCATAAATTCAGTATTTTACCTTTGCAAATGACAGATTTTGCTCACTTCACCAGCCTAATTTGTGTTATATAGGAATATATAGGTTTAATTTGAGATCAGGAATATATAAGGTCTAATTAATACTATTATGCCCCTGTTGCATTTGAGATTTAGAATATATCTTATTTAATTGCTACATTATCTAATCATGTGTTGGCAAATACATATGTCCATTAATTGCATATGCTCTTTAAAAAGTAGGTGAAATATTTGAGAGAAGAAAAAAGTAACATTAGAGAAGAGATAATGTGTATAATTAGTCTTAGTTTATGTGTTAGAACCTTTAAAATAAAACTGAAAGACTTGATTTTTTTTCATAGTTAAATCACTGTGCTAAACCCATTGAATACATTATCTTATAATCCTCAGGACATCTTGTTAATTGAACATTTTAGCTTTAATACGAGTGAAGAAATTGTTTGCAAAGTTAAATTTTTATTCTAAGACACACAGCTAGTAAATTTAAAACCAAAGTTAAAAAGAAAATCCTGTTATGCTGTAGAAAATATTTTAATATTTTATCTTTTATATTGTTAAGAAGATTAGCACATCCCTGATTAAGTAAAGGTTAGTATATTTAGTTATGCTTTTATTCTCTTTTATAAAAGAGATAAATTAGAAAAAGCAAAGACTCTACCAGATCTCCATTCATGAACATTTTCATTTGAATTTCTTTTGAAAAGAAAAATGTAGGAAGGAATTCTAAAATGTAAATTTGTATACAGATTTCAAAACTTTCCATGATTGCTGGTAAGCACAGAAATGGCTATGTGTATATATTCATTCAAAAAATTGTTAAGGATGTTACAGAATGTAAATTGTTCCTGATTTTGTCCTCATGGCTTTCCACATGAAGAAAATACATTATAAGCTATTATTACATAAACTTTCAAAAACTATTTAAGACTACTATACCTTGTAGTTCTGTTAGTTCATAGCTGTGGTCTGGCCAAGAAGATTCCCTCATGGAGTTGTTGAGATTGATGATATAATCCTTGTAAAATATTTATTGACCCATATTCAGAAGTCAATATCTTCTGATTTGTTGTGTGAGTTGAGGAGATTGTTTTCACATTAGTTTGGGATATAAGCTGAGCAAAAGTAATAGAGATTGATATAACTGTGCATTTTTCTCATGTGATATGAGCAGCTTAGGGAGCAGGTTAGCTCTGCCTTCCTGAGCAGGTGGCTTCTAGTACTGGGAACTTGATAACTGTAGTTGTCCTGTTTTCCTGGACATTAGGTACAGATAGAAATGAGCTGAGCAAATATCCTATTATTTTAAGGATAAGGCATTTCACACATACCCATTGACTATAACTTACTCACATGGCCACAGCTAATTAGGAAGGAGTCAGAGATGTGGGGTATTTAGCTGAGTAGGCATCTGCTCACTCTGTCACAGTGGAATGAAGACCAGCAAACAGTACAGGGCAACTTATCCCCTAATATATATTATTGGAAGATGATCTATAGAAGAACTATGTATAGAATGTATTAAAGATAGAGTAATACAATACAAGCTGTGGTGTAATATAGTTTAAGGAAAATATAGAAAAAAAGTCTTCCAAATTTGGAGATGTGTATGCATTTTGGAACAATCTGAATTACAGAATATTTTAAAAGGTATTTTATTTCATTTATTTTATTTCATTCTTTTATCCAGCATGGTGCAAATGGAGAGGCAATTAATCAAATATAAATAAATTTTAAAAATGGTCTTACTATGCTTTAACAATGTTTTAACTTCATAAAAGATTGGCACATAACCATTTTTTACTTAGTGTGCTGACAAAATGTTCACAATAAAGATGAATTTAAAATTTTGATCAATATCCAAATTATCAGATATGCTAAATTAGTGGGATATATAATAATGAGTTTTATTTTTGGATTAAAAAGTTCTAAATATAAATTGTTGATAAAAATTATTTTTTTCTACAAAATACATTTGTGAATCTGCAATAGATATTAAAGGTAAGCAGTATTTTGCAAATATGTCAAAAATCCTCAGTTGTTTCTTGACTGACTCCATTCTGGAGAAAGCAAATGGCAACAACATGAGCAAGTTATCATCACCATGGAGTTTAGTTGTCTCCTGTTTCTTCACACCTCTTCCTTGCCTTCCCTTTAGGAATTCAAGACCTTTGTAGGGCCTCCTCTTTGTATAGAAGGTGTAGCATTTGAGGAGATGCTCATTCTGAGGAGCATAAAACTCCCAATCCTCAGGGTGAGTGAGTAGCTCCTCCATGCCTCACTTGCCTGACCCCAGTCCCAGTTCTGGGCCAGAGAGAGCAGATGACTTGATTGTTTTGGATCTTTTTCTCTCTGAGGCTGACAGCCTGGATGCTAGCAGCCTGTGGACATCAAACTGAGGTGACCTCTCTGCCACACACCCCCCCCTTTCAATCCCCTCTGTATTCTGCAAAATGTCAGGCATTTCAGCTTTTCTTGATCTTTTCTAAGCCTCCCATAGGCATCTCTTGTTTTTGTAAGGCATAACAGTATTCGTGTAGTATTCCCAATATATTCATTTTGAAATCTTCACCCAAATTATCTAAAGTTGCCCCTATTTTCCTTTGTTTTAATCCTAATTGTAATGTCATAGTTTTTGATAATGAAGGATGTTAGGGAAATTCAAAACTATTCTTAACAGAAATTATGTATCTTTCTAGTTGAAATAACGCATGCCACCTTGTTGTTATGAGGCTTTCTTCTTTCATTTTCATTTTTCAAACAATAATAGCAGGCTTATTAACAACAAGTGAGAAAAGCGACTGCTGTGAGAGAGAGAAATTTGGAGGCTAGCACCTGCTGTCTGTCCTACCAAGGAGTGTGTCCAAGGTTTAGAGTCTGGAGTTCAAGCAGCATAAGGCTTTCCTCTTTAGTGTAAACTCTCTGAACTTCCAATATTTTAAACTTGCACATGAAAATATATTTAAGAAAGTTTGTGGATTTTTATTTTTCTGGCAGACTATTTACTTTTGAAGTAGAATCATTTTTCTACCAGCAGCATCATAGAACGTCCTGGTTTTTCATTTGCTGTTACGCTTCTCATAAGTTATGTTGAAATCAATACCTCAATATTTCATTATGCTCTCAAAGATGTAAATATGTCTAAAATATGTCTAAAATATGTCTAAATATGTCTAAATATTAAGCATTCACAGCTCTTAATTAGATTAGCATTTATATAAGGTTTCACGTGAAGAATTTCTTTTCATTAGTAACTCAGATTGATGTTTGTTCTTTGGCATTGTGGTCATGTCTTATGGTATTCATTTTCTAGGTAATGGAGAGTTTAATATGTTAATCCATTTATAAAAGAAGGTACTCTAAAGCTGAAGATTATTAATCATTTGTGATTTTGACTAGGAAATCAGCAAGCTGCAGAGGCAACAACAGTTGGGGGACTTCTACTTTGGGTGATAGATTTTCCTTTACCTGCTTGTCAAGTGAGGTAATACTCCTCTCAGCACCAAAAAGTTGTAAGGGTAAAAGGGAATATAAAATGAAAGTGAAAGTAATAATAGATGCTATGAAAAACCTTAATGCTTATTACTTTTTAAAATGTAGCTTTGTATTTGTTCAAATTAATAGTTATTTTCAAATATTATGACTTTACAAAAATAACTAATTTTCAAGTATTTATTGCACTTTGTTGTTATTTCACATGCTTTAGTCTTACTCAGACTTCTTACTGTTCTCAATAAAGATGTTGCCTAGATCATCATCTTAAGGGAAAAAGCTGTTTTTCTCTAAGTGGAAAGAGTTTTGCCAAATTTACTGTCAATAGAAAGCATCACTTATACACACCTATGGTGGGGTTTTAAAACTATTTTTTACAATAAACACTAGTTAATTACACTTATTTTGATTGATGTAGAATAGACTCTAAGAGGAACTGTAGTCTTAGGTAACTTTCAGTATTTTGTTGACAGTTTTTTAAGTGAGGTTCTGGGTTCACAAACGTTAGTGGTGATACACAGTAGTTTTATTCCCCCTATAGTCTTCTGCTCCATTATCAATCAATAATTGACACTTTATGAAGCTATGCTCATACTTGATGGACAAAGTGTTATTTGTTGTTTCTCTGGATAGCAATCTAATGGTTGGGTAATATTAAGTACTCAAAGAGAGATATAGTGCCTATGATCTTTTCTTGAACTGCATGATGGAGAGGGAAGCTGAGAACTCCTAAGTGATGTAGCCAAGTGTTAGCTTGTCTAGAATAAAGACAGATGATATGAAAGACTATTATTTGTTACTGCTGACTCTCAATGTGCAATATACAGCTTTTTTTCTTTTTCTTTCTTTTTCTGAAGACACCTTTATCTATTTATATCTAAAGCAGTGGTGTCAGCCAGCCCTAATTTTGTTTTCCAGGAGCTATCTCTCTCTGTTTGGAAACATTTGTGATCATCATCCTAGGTGTGGGCAGTACTCTTGGCACCTAATGCATGGAGAACAGAGATGCTGCTCAGCATCCTCAGATGCATAGGAGGTCACTTTATAGCAAAGAATTATCTGGTAAAATATGCTAATAACAAACTAAAAAAAAACTGCTTTGGGAGAATTGAAGAATTGAAGATAAGAATTCATGTATGAATTTATTTAAATGGAAATATGTTTTTAAAAATTGTGTATTAGTATATAATAGGTAGCAAATGCTTTAGAAAAACCATTGTTGATAAGGTATGACAGTTAAGAGCAAATTAAACTGTGCTGCTTTTTAAAATTCTTTTGTTGGAATTGACATGAATCTAGGTCATTGGGGTTAGGGGCATTAAATAAGCAGCTCACTCAGCCTGTGTTTAATTATTTTTTAATTTATATTTAATGTAATTTAGTATGATCTCTTCCACTTTTAATTATATATGATATTTCTGGTCAAAATGCTTATTAGTTCACAATTCTTATATAGTTCCAGATATTAAAAGAGAATAAGGATAGATTATTAACACCTCTGAAATTTAAAAAAAAAAAAAACAAAACCTCAGCTTCTTATGTCTATCCTAATTTTGTCCTTATTTTAAAATAGAATAATCTTAAAATGAGTTTATAATTTACTTTGTTTCCAGTCTGAAGTGTTTTGCTGTGAAACTTTTTACCTGTCTTTTGTCATAGTTTAATTTCTCCATTTCAAGAATGACCCCTAGTAGTTCACCTGTATTTCTTGTTAAGTATAATCATCTGTTCTCATGTATGGAGAAAGTGAACAGGCATGTGTGTGTTTTTCACTTGTTCTGTTCCATCTTTAATTCATAACATATTGTTCAAAAATGGCATCATCAAGTTCTTGTTAGTGGAAACTAGGGCAAGTAGCAATGTGTGCAATAGAATGTTCACCCATTCTTCCTTCATATATATATATATATATATATATATATATATATATTCCTGTATATATTCTTCCTGATGCCCCATTGAAAACATAATATTGTTCCTGAAGAAGCTATATTATATGCTAAGAAGCTGGATCATGTTAAATAGAAATAGAATTAATAGAAAAGTATTATCAAAATTTTCTTTGACATTAAAATCCCAGTGCTATGTCATTATTATCAGAATAGTATATACACTGTAATCTGAGAACACAAACAGTTGTTATTCTGCACGTGGGTATCTATATGTGTATATATGTACATACATGTACATATGTTTGGAATTATATGCTGTATGTTTGGAATTATAGACATATTTTCAGATATTTATAGTAAATGTTTGTTATAATTTGAATTCTTCTTATGTATTGTAATAGCTACTAAAAGTTGAACTAGATATTATCAAGTCTTAATAGCTTAGAGTTGACTATATACATATATATATATCCTGACTTTTTATAGTTTTCCACTATAGTCTCCCAATTTACCTTTCAATCTTTATTTTTTTAATGATTCCCTGTATCACATATATTCTGCTTTCTCTCCTTACTTATTAAAGCATATATCTCCTCCAAAGCATAATTGCATTCCCATCTTTTGAATTATTATAACTGTGAGATTTTACTTTCTTGGGCATTCTAACATAATTTTCTTCCTCATGTTGACTGTTACCTATTTTTATGTTTTTGCTCTATTATTAAAATATAATTATCATTGAAAAGTTGTATTTGTGCCCCATTACATAGTTACCAAACACCCTAGTTGTGTTATTTTTTAGGTTCAAAATAAACATTGATTTTAAAATACAAGGAAGAACTTGTATCAACATTTACATCCCCAACTAGCCTGACATACTAACTAGTGTCCCTGTGGCAATTTGTGCAGTCAGTACTCATTGAATGCCTGCTGTGTGCCAAGGTAAGTAAGCTACTTGCTGGATTTTAACAATGACCCAAACAGGCAAAAATCACTTTGCCACTTGAAACTTAATTCTAACTTAGAAAATAGAAAATACAGAAAAAAACATGATATTTAAATAAATTATATTGTGCATATATTTATGATTGTGTGCACTTAAATGTAATAAAATCAAAATCTCAAGTCACAAAAATTTCAAAGATTTCAAAATTTCCTTTCTCAAAAATCTAGGTTATAGGGGAAAGCAGTAACAGAATTATAATTTGATTAAAATAATTAAGGGGAAGATTCATATGTGATCCTTTTAATGCTATTAACGTAATGCCATTCATTTTGTAAGTGCTTAGATCTTTATAAATTAGTACGAACTGCTTTGGATTAATATATTTCAACACTTGATGTTGGCTTGGGTCTTTACCAGCTGTGTTAACTGCAATTGAATATATATTAATGAATACTAAAAGGTATTTTTTAAAAAACTTGACATTTAAGAGATTGCATCATTTGCTATTTTAATTAAAGTAGGAGAGGGAAGAATTTGAAAGGACAGGAGCATTGATTCAGTAGAAAACATTGCTTATTTTTTATAGTAAATTTCATTTTTTAATTCATAGAAGAATGGAAGATTTTGTTTTAATTGCCTTTATTGTCAATAAAGTACATTCTAAAATCAATTCATATCTAGTGTCATTAGTTGCACTTTACCTTAGAGAAAGGATTCTTCATATAGCAAAATTCAAAAGTGAAATTGATTTTATGACTATCTAAAGTAGTTGAGGTGACAGTGGATCTCTTTCAACTGTATCTAGTATTGAAGATTAATGAATTTATTTGTTAGACAATAAAGGTAATGGGATTTGAATGTTGCAGTGTTTGTAATGTAATATTATGTTTAGTCCCATATGTTGTTACACAGTATGCATCTATTTTGATATTTTTAACTTTTCTGTCAAGGCATTCTTTTCAGATTCCCATACAATAGTGAAGCGAGTTCTGAGGTCATTACTTATAAAATCTGTGAAAATGGTATATTTCTCACAATATAGAACTGATTTTTATTGTGAATGAAGGACTAATGAAAGTGCTAAGTAGTAATTAATAATACTATTAATCACAACTTTGAAAATGTTTGCCTTAGATCTTTAAAAAAGTTTTTTGAAGAGTGAATCATTTAGGGTATTTATTGTTGAACTGCTTATTGAAAAAGGTAATACATTTTAGGGAACTTAGGAATGTCTGGGTCTGTAAGAATTCATGGTGTTTAGAGGGTAATTTTGCTAGCAGAAAGCCTATCCTGGTGCTCTGTCAGTCTCAGAAGCTGATAGTTATTTTTGCCTCTCAGCTGGGAGTTCTTCACAAAGATTTGTGTTAATTCTTCATTGTTCATGTGTCATGTTACCACTAACTTACTTGCCAAAGAAATAAGATTTTTTTGTAATTCCATTGCTCAATAGTCCTCTCCTGGCTCATGACCCTTTTCCTTCATTTTTAAATTAAATAACCTTGGGACCACTTTCTCCTCATGCTTCTATTACTCTGGTTTTCTCTTGGATAGTCATATCTTACTCTTCCACTTTGAAGTACCCTTGTGGTTACATTGGGCTCATCTAACAATCTAGGATAATCTCCTTATTTTAAGTTCGGCTGATTAGCAAAACTTAATTCCCCTTTGCCATGTAACAACATATTCAAAGATTGTGGGGATTAGGATGTGGGATTTGGGGAGACCATTATTCTGCCTACCACAGCCATCATTTCTGTCACTCAGTCTTGTTATTCTCATTTTAGTTTTTTTTACTTCTTTTTCTACTTTTGCCTTTGCCTATTGAACTGTCATCCTCTACAATAGAATATTATTGTTTCAGGATATTACCATTGTTTAGGTAGATCTTTTCTACCTGGCTCCTCACAGGTTATTGATTCAGAAATTAATTGCTTCTAGATCTGATCTATCATGATTCACTTAGTCAGGGACCAAGGACAAGGTGACATCAGAATATTGCCACTAATGTGCAAATAAACTCCTACTGCTCTTCTTTCATCAAGAACTGTCAAGGGCTGGGTAGGGGGTGTAATGGTAAGGGGTGGGGGGCATCCCTCAGAAAGATGACTGTGAAAAAGACAGATTTATCTTGTTTCCTTGCCTAGGATAAATTCCTGGGGTGTTGAAGAAAGTGGTTATTGAATTTTTCATACTTTTGTCTTACTTTGAGGAAATTTGAGTTTCTCTTTGGGGAGCTTAAGTTAATTGTGAGCTACTGTTCTCTCTCAAAAGAAAAAAAATAAATCTCCCCAGTTTGGGGTGCATCTCCTTAAGTTCAAAGATGTTTGAGATGAAATACTGATTTCAGTATTTTGTAATGCTCTTTGTTCCTTGGTGTCTAAGTGTCAGAGGAAACATTTATTAATTTGGTTGGTATATTTGCTCTCTTATGTTCTCTTGGCATAAATAGTGAACAGGATTGCTTCTAAGAATTTGGCCAAATTCCTCATCCAGCAAAGGGCCCCTCAGTTCTGGGTAGTTTTTATCATCCTCCTTCCATTGGGCTTTTGCTTCTTGCTGTCCCTTCATCAGGCTCAACAGCAGGATCCTCTTCCCACATCCCCTTGACCCTTCTCTGAGGATTTCCTCTGAGGATCAGTATTTCTACTGATCCTTAGTTTCCAGCTACCTTTCTTGTTTATCCCATGGATGTTCATATATTCCCACATCCTAATGAAGCTGAGGTATAAGAGTGACAATACAGACTTGCTTTGCCGTATTCCTGTAACACTTTTGTTGCAGTGCTTTCTTGCTTTATGGGACGACTGGGACTCCTACTCCCTCCACTTGGCAATTTAAACCTGAACCTCAGTGTTCTCATTAATGCAATGGTTTTTTGACTTTGTTTTTTTTCAGATATCCTAAATGAGTAAATGGTATATGTGAAACACTTAAAAGTGGTACAAAATAACTTTAAAAGTTATTATTAATGTAATATTATAAATTATAAATTACCTTAAATTTTGAAGTGTAACTGTCTTTCTGGTGGCATCTCTACAGGTAAATATACTGTTTTGCAATATAATAGGGATATTTATTAAGTGGTATTACTTTTTAGACATTACAGTTGAGGCTATTAAACAATATATTAGTCTGAAGATTATCTTGACTGTGGACTTAGAGAAAGGAGACTTAGATGTTTCCCATGAAAAAGGTAGGGAAACTATAATCTGTTTTACTGTGACAGCAAAACTTGGTATGTGACTTTAGCAGTGAAAGCACATTAAAGTCATTCAACTAAGATTGTAAGACAAGAAGGATATACATGTACAAGTATTTTTTTTTCAAAACTCTGTCAAGGATGACAGTGAGGACACTTGAATACCAGAAGAGTTAAAGCATGTTCATGTGTCACTTAGGAAGAAAAGCATCCTAACCTGAATTCTCTTTGCTGCGGTCTTTCTAGTAGAAGAGGAGACCAGTGTGGCATATAGCATATGAGGGATTGACTGGCGATTTGAATGGTACCAAACCTGTAGTATTTCTCTTTATCTGATACCAAACTAGTAGTATTTCCACCCTATTGTTTTTCTTTGAGGAAAGGTATTGGATAAGCTTGTAATAAAGATAACTTTTATTTTTAGAAAAGGAAAATTAGGAATGGAAAAGATTCTTGCGATTATATTTTTAATATATTTATATTAACATGTTAATTGTTGAAATGGAATTTTAGCATTAGAATAATAAATACAGATATATTATGAAAATATTGTAAAAAATAGTCATTGCATACCCTAGGCAACAACCATATTGTGTGTGCTGTATTCTATAAAACCTGAAGCAAAAGGTAACTTTTTGTTTTTGTGGGAAAATCATGTAGTTTTAATTTATTTCCATTACCAAGAAAATAATTTAAATATATTTTTATACAAAAAATATGGCACAATATTTACATTGACTTTTTAGACTTAAACTTCCTTGACTTCATTTATTTAAAGTTTATTTGTAAGCTAGGTCTTCTTTATATTTTAAGCATTTAAAAATAACTCAAGAAACAGAATTGAGAAAATATTTTCTCAGATATATACCCTAATTCTATTTGAATATGTATTTTAGGAAAAATGTATATAACTGAATAAAGATTTTATGTGCTTTTTAATCCATCCGTTCTTTAAACGACCTATTGTGTAGTGAAATGACAAATATCAATACTCTCTGTAGTACATAAAGCAAAGCACAGATTTTGCATCTTTAATTAATCTCCACTAACTATGAATTGCAGTACAGTCTCAGTATCACAGGAAGCAGGTTAAACACTTTGTGGTACAAAGCACAGCACAATAACACTGGCTTTACCAACGAGAACTAAAAATACTGAATAAGTGAAGGTGATGTTGAGGTGTATTTATTTGTACCCAAGTCAATTGATCTCTTCAGGAGTTCTTGTTACTGAATGTCATTTTAGGATGAAATGAAGGAGAGTTTCAGATTGGATGGTATTTTTCATGAAAAACCTGTGACTTTAAAATAGATTCAATAATCTGCCCTTAGCAGAAAACATAAGTAATCTAATATTATGCAAAAATCCTAAATGAAACAAAGTGTAAGGATTTTTCCAGTGTGCCTTGAAAAATTGGAATGAAAACCAAAATTCAAAAAATATGAGCAACACTTCATGTTTGAATGTCAATGTTGGGAGTGGAAATTGTATATGTCTTTGTTTTTTTTTGTATTTAAATCTTTAAACTTGATTACAGTTTTAACTACTTAAGCGAAGAATTAGAACTCTACATAAAGCTGACATGCTCTTTTAGAGAGGTTAGCATCTGTATTTGTGTTCATTTGAAAGCAGTGTTCACCGGTGGCCTCTTTGCTCAACTGGGACCAGGCTGAGAACCTGTTGGTAATAATGTCAGATGCTGGAATTGTTCCAGAAAAATACAGGGTTAAGCTGCTTCCTGCATGTGCTTGGATTCACTTCCCATAAGTTGGTAAAATCCTGCCAGGCTCTGGCTTTTAAAGATGGTTTAGTCATGCATGTGCAGCCCATCTGTTGGATGCAAAAGGGATTTCCTTCTCAACTTAGCCCTCCAGCCACAAACATGGCCACATTCTCTCCCTTTTCTTTAGCTATTCTCCTACCAGGAGGGTGCAAGCTCTATAAACCAAGTATGTCTTATGCTACCCTTGGGAAATCCTTCCGTAGTCACTGATGGGAGCCAGACATGCAGCTGAATTCTGTTTTTGCTGTACAGCTTACTTTTAATAGTTTGAGTCAGTGGTTAAAACAACAAACAAAAACCACATTCAATTTGATATAAAAAATCTTTACAGTATTTTTGTTTTAACCAAACTTTAATATAGACCTCAGTGACTTTGAGCTCCTGTTTGTGAAATTATACACACTGTGTAGATGAACCAGAGCATGGCCTTCATAGCCTCACTTTCTCTTCATAAGGTTCTGTAGCAAATACTTTAAGTTCTGAGGTTGTGGGGAGGGAAAACAGTGGGAAGTCTCTCAATATATTTTCACATTCTCTTCTTACCTCTGCCCTTACCACTGTAAACAATTTTTGATCTCCCATGCTTCAGTTCTCAATTTCTAGAATGGCCTTTCTTTTTCTTTAAAATATTGCTACTTTAGTGGTTTCAGGGTACAACATCAAATCACAAAATTGCATTAAAAAACCAGAGTACTATATTATGTTTTACAAACTGTTAACATGATAGGTTATTTTGGGGAGCTGGTGACTTTATGGTAAATTAGTATATATTTTTTGAATAAGAACACCAAAATAATTATGGTGAAGATAGGAGAAGGTAGTTTTTCTAATCAATGTCAGTAACTTTAAATTCATTATCATGTGAATTTAAGAACCAAATTAACAATAAATGTATTTATTAATTATACTTTCCCTTTGCACAGATTTATGAGAAATACCAAGATTTGTATACCGTGGAACCAAATAATGCACGCCAGTTGGTGGAAATTGCAGCCAGAGATATTGAGAAACTTCTGAGCAACCGATCTAAAGCCTTGGTGGTGAGTTTAAATTGGATCTGCTCATTTAATTTTCCAGTACTTATTAATTAATTTCATTCTGTACTTGGAGGTTTTCTTTAATTTTCTTTACCTTCAGAACTGTTTTCATCTAATTAATGTGTTTATAAAAGATGAGACAACATGGTTTCATTGCAAACCCAGAATAATTAACTTATTTATTAACTTTTTAATATTACAAGGTAATAAATAGGCATAGTATATTTGCTATCTGTCTGTCTGCCTATACTTGCTAAGCATGAATAATAATAAAATAAACAGACATAAATCTATCATAGAACATAAAACCCAAAAATGTTTCTAACACCCTTAAAACAGCCTTGTAACAGTCTCCTATCCCATCAACCTACCTCCCTGTGAAAGTAGTCAATACTCCAGTTATTCAGTTAATTCTTTGGCTGCTTATTAAAATCAGTTGTGCTTCATATAAATGCTTTGCTAAGTAAGATTTTTTTTAGTTTAGTACTCTTTTAACAAAAGCACTGTGCTCTTCCATCAATATTATATTTGTATAATTTATCTGCCTATTTATATTAGCTTGTTTTGTTTGTTTGTTTTTTACATTTCAGTATTATCTATGAGGATTATCTCAATTTGCTCAATTATTCTGTTGCTAAATATTATTTAGATTATTTCCAGATGGACACTACTCTGAATAATACTGCTAAATTTTCTTGAATAAGTTTTGAATAAGAGTTTTTAAGAATACCAATAGGGTCAACATATGCTTGTAGGTAGGCACAAAGTCAACTTTAGAAAGTATGAAAGCTATTTTCCTAAGTAGTTGTATCAATTTAGACCTCTGCTTGAAAGACATGCGTCCCCATGAGTCTATATTCTGGTCAATAGCTGTATTGTCAGATTTTGCAATATAGGCAATCAAATAGGTGTAAAATGGTACCTCTGATTATTACTAATGAGCAAACATCTTGCTTTATGTCCACCATTCTTGTCCCTTCTTTAGCAGAATAACTGTTCATATTGTACATTTCAATTTTTTAATTGATTTTTAGGGTATATATATTTGATAATAAATTATATGTAATGCAAGTATTTTCGTCTTGCTTGTGACTTTTATTTTCTTCATAGTATCATTTTAAATATTTTTAAATATTTTTCCAAGTTCATTTTAAATATTTTTATATATTGGGGCAGTTTTTTAAAGCAATACTTTGCTACTTTGAATTGATAAACATAATTTTTGTTTATTTTATGTTGATAGGGCCTATGTTAGTGTTATGATATTTTATTCACCTACAACTAATAACAATAAGTGGGTTTAAGCTATCAACCCAAAATAAAATTTTTTGAACCAGTTTTCCCAGGGTTATTAGCTTGTTTGTCCTCAGTTACCAAGCTAAATGTCTGACAGACCCTCTCTCACCATAATATTATTCAGAAGTGTTTTTAAATTCACATTTTAAGTAAATATATATGGTTTTGAATTGAAGCTTAGAACACCAAGTATATTATTTGAGTGCTGTATGGGATTAGTGATATTTTAAATACATGATGGTGGTACCAAACACATAATGATGAAATGAAAAATGTAGAATTAGATTGTTATTCCAGGAACAAAAGTTTGTTTGTCTTCAAACTAATTCTTTATTTGCTTTTTTTGATTCAACAAATGTAGACGATATTGTTTAGAAGAGAAACATTTTGAGATTTATTGAAAAACATATGCTTCATTGTTTTATAAATGAAGAATTATTAATTTCTATTTTCATTTTAGATTTATTTTCAGGAAGACTTTTGGGTTAAAGAAGCTTAAATTTATCTGTATGGGGGATCAGTGTCTAACTACAAACAAATACATTTTAAAAACTCAGTATATACACATTTGAGGTAGATGATAATATTTAGTATCAGTAATAGCTTATTGAGTATTTGCTAAGAAGCATTATCTAATTATTTCTGACAATAGTACTATGTTCTAGACACCATTATTGGATTCACTTTTCAAAGAGGAAGCTGGACTTTTGAGGCTTTAACTTGCCCAGGGAAATGCAATTAATAAACACTATATATCAGTGCTTCTCAAGCAATAATGTGCTTATCAGTCACCCATGGCCTTCTTAAAATACAGCTTTATATTCAATAGCTCTTACTTGAGACCAGAGGTACTCCATTTCTTATACACTCCCAGATGATGCTGATGTTCTGGTATAAAGACTGTATAGATTAAAGAGAATGTGAGAATATTCAGGTGTGTCTGATTTTAAAATCTCCTTCTTACCTATTACACAAATATAATCCCTTGGCCTGAAGAATTACATAATCTTAGCATGAAAGAAATGAGGGCTGTATATTATGTAATACAATACTGTACATTCAGACTGTATATAAATTGAATGTTTCTGTCAATAGAATATTCTGGAAAGCTGTTTTCACTGAATTCTACATAAATTAAGGTTAAATAAAATTGAAATTATGCACTATTAAAAATAGTTTTTATTTGAATGTGAGCAATTTAAAACCTTTTATACTTCATTATCAAGTTGATTAACATAAGATCCCTTTGAAAATATATCATGGATGTAACATCTGACATTTCTTCTGAAAATTACCTATCAGTCTCTAGTTGATAATCTAATTTTTTAACAGAAATAAACAACTGGAGAATTTGATAGTAGAATGGTTTATTTTCAATATTTGCAATACATTTTATTGTGCATGCAGCAGCAGCACAGATTTATGTATTTGAACATTAAAGTTTTAACTATTATTTATAACTTGTTGATTTAAATCTAAAATTACATAATTTGCTTTTTTTTTTTTTTGCATTTATTTTATGTTTAAGGCTAGACTGTGTCTACCAATATTTTGATTTAAATTTCAGTGTTTGACTCTATACATGTCTGCTTAGTGCTCTAGTTTGATATGCTCCATCAACCATTTGGAAGATCTAAAGAAAATCAGTAAAAAGTAGTTGCTTTTACTTTAAAAATTATCTCTTTGAACAAAACACTGATAATTCTGTTTTGCTTTTGTGACCATGAGAATTGTTATGATTATAATGATTCATATGCATTAGATTCTTAAAGAAATCTTATGACACAGGCAAACATCTATTCCTTCTTGTTTTATAAATGAGGAAGCGTAGAGAGGAACAGGTCTTTTTTTTTTTTTTTTTTAATAGACAACATGATATAGTGATAGAAGCAAACTCAATTCATCTGTTTTCAAATTCTTTTTTTTTTAACCTCTAAGCATCGCTGCTAATTTCAGTTATTTTATTCCTAACATGCATTTGCTAAATGACTGTTTTCCTGACATTTGCTATATCTATTTCTCAGAGACTGACTTAATATGATAATTATTCGGCTAGCATTGTTGAATTATTCTTAAGCAATCTCAAATCAAACAATATTTAGAAGCAAAAAGGAAACAATCATTTACCACCCTATTAACAATTTATTTGTCTGAATTAGGCTGCAAAATCTGCAAGTGTTAATGAACAATTCACAGGGAAGGAAGCTTTTCAATAAAACAATCCAGTCTCTAATCCTGCCTTCTGAAAGCTGAAGGTGAATAGAATCAGTGGTCTCATTGTTCACCAAGTGGTGCAGTCAAGGGCATCTGCTGGGTAAATGAAGGTCTCTACACATTTTGCTCAAAGAAAATTGCATCAAGGCTATAATAAACAAATTTTCTAGTGACACTTCTCCAGTTATGGTATATCCTGTCTCACACAGGTTGTCCTGGTAACTTTAATTAAAACTGTTCCAAATCTATTTTGAAACTTTGAATGCTATAATATGTGCCCCAATCTTAATTCAGCCTTGATAGTCAACTAATTATTGCTTGATAAAAAGAAAAGCATGGAAGTTTTCAAGTGACTATTAAAATGGGATATTTTTCTGGAAGAACTAGAATATCATTATTGTTTTACTGAGTTGTTTAGAGTTCTTTATCTCATAAACCAGTAATTATATCTTTTATGTTTATCATACCTATAATAATTTGCTGAAAATGTAGATTTTTAACCTTTATATTGACAAAGATATAGGAAGAAATCTCAGAAAGTGACCTCCAAAGATGTGCCAAAAGGATTTAATAAAAAAATGTGAAATTCTTTAAAGACTCAAAGAATACATTAAAATGTACTTTACTTGGATATTAGGAATCGTTATTAAATTTTTGTGAAAATAGACTTGGTAGAATATATTAAATGGAATAAAGACTTCAGTGTTAAAATAGATTGGGAAATGAGAAACTGGCAAAAAAAATTACCTGCATTTTCATGTTTGGTATACCTGTGGAAGAGAAATATAAATTACCTGCATTGTCATGTTTGGTATACCTGTGGAAGAGAAATATATATTGTACTGCTAAAGATCATTTTTCTTGTTTTGTTTGTTTTGAGAATGGAAGTCATATAAGCATACTTCTAGACAGAAGGAAGGGAATCTATGAAATTTTAACACAGGAAAAATATCTGTTGAGGGTTGCTTTTAAAAAAACAGCTACAGAGTCAGAGTCATACAATTAATGTTTGGAAAGGTAGTGGTATCTTTCATTTGAGACAGAAGGGATAGTAAATATGAGTAAAGACAATTGAACTTGCAGGTGCAGAATATTTTATAGTCACTGTCAAATGATCACTTTTCTCTTGGTAAAGTAGAAGTTGTTATATATGCAAAGAATGAACGGGTCATAGGGATATTGAGGGACAGGGTTACTATTTGGAGGGGGGCAAAGCAAGGAAAAGTAAAGGATCTAGGATAGGCAAGTACAATGTCTGATGAGTAAAATCTAGAGCCTTCCTGACTTTGGAAATAACTCAGGATATGTAAAATGCTTTCATGTTCTGAAAGTGAAGGTGAATGAGCTGCCTGAAAATTGTGTGTATCTGTGTCTTGACCCATAGTCTGAATCTCTCTTGAGGGTATAAACTTATCCATACTAAGGAGAACAAGAGAAAAATCATCTTTTTTCAAAAAAAGTGTGGAATATTACGCTGTTTTCCTTTTTCATGGGGGGAAAGAGTGTGTTTGCCCTTCTCCTTAATTGTAGTGTCAGTGCCTTTGAGAGGATTACTGAGATGCTCATGTATTTCCCTTTGAATCTGAGGACTAAATGATCTAGGTAATTCACTCTTTTTTTTTTTTGCAAGATTGAGATTACTTTTATATATTTGGGTTTGGTACTTGTCTGCAGGTGGTAAGCATGGTGTGCCGAGAATGAAGATGCCTGCCTGGTGGCTTCCTAGGTTACAAGCTTAGACACAAATTGGAGCAGAGATGCGTGGGCTTCTGTGTTAGAGAGGGTCTGGAATTGATCTAGTGGGGACTGGTGCTGGAGCAAAGCCAATCCAGCAGGAAGACGGTGGAAGTACACCATCCAAAGACAACTGTGAACTAGAGTTGCAAATAGCTTCTAGAATTGTAACATTGTCCTTGGATGTCTTGGATATGTCCAAACAGAGCATACAAGCACTCAAAAGAGGAATAAGACAATATTGAGCAATCAGCCTATCTTAGAGAATACCAACACACAATTACAATCAAGTAGTGTTTGCTAATGGTAAACACCATTTGGCCATTTAGAGTTGAGTTTTAAGTGGTGGTCTGATTACTAAATGTTAATAATTTTTTTTTTAGTAGGTTGATGTTATTTTTCCTTTTTCCTCATTAACCCTTTATTATCTGTCCATAGAATTCCATAAACTCTAAACCTTCTGTGAGTTCATTTTCTAACTTGTGCTGTGTAACATGCAGGCAGAAACCCTTTTTTCAATACCCAACCACATCTTATATTATTTTTGTATGTACAAGAGTTCTTTTGACTCAATTTGTAATATTTTTAAGCTTCTAAAATGAAGTACAGCATTTTCAAATAGAGTTTTTGTACTGTTCTTACTGTTCTCCTGTACTTGACACAACTTACCATGAAAATGATGAATGCCATCTTAATTAAATTACAATGTTATATAATTATAAATCTTGAAAGAATTTTGGGAGTTTATTTTATATCCTCTTTTCAGACAAGTGAAGTCTCAAAGGTTAAGAAGTTAGTTGTCCTTTTCTCAAATAGTCATAAAATATCCGTAATTGTAACCCCTATTACTGTTCCTTAGGTTGGTTTCTAACACTCATATCCTTTACTAACTTAAATCTATATTATTTTCTGTTCTCTTTGATAAAGTTGGTTGGATATTTTCTTATGAGACTCATTTTGTATTTGTATGTGTGTAGATGTGTGTGTGAGAGAGAGAAAGAGAGAGGGCAGGTGGGTGGGAGGGAGAGATTTGTATGTATGTGTGTAGATGTGTGTGTGTGAGAGAGAGAGAGAGAGAGAGAGAGAAAGGGCAGGTAGGTGGGAGGGAGAGAGAGAGAAAGAAAGAGTGAGAGAGGAAGGAGAAATGTGTTGGGAGTGGTAGAGTCATCATCATCAACTCATCAACTCATCATCTCATCATAGTTTAGTGTCTTGGTAAAGAATGCTGATTATCAGTTACTGAACAATCATTATTACCAGATGTTTACTAAGTGCTCTACACACATTTTTAAGTTTAAACTTCAGAAAACTTTATGAGGTAAGGATTCTATTATATCTGAAGATGAAGGTGAAAATCTTGTAATAAGGCCAAAATCTTCTAACTCCAAGAATCAGGTAGAGGAGATCTTACATAGAGGTATCCCTAACTCTTCTAAGAACTTTTCTGCAGTGTACAGGCCCTTCTTATTTCTTTGATTTTTATATATAGACAGATTTTTCTATTCCTCTTTCATTTATGCTGTTGTCTGGAAATTATTAAATCTTTGCTTTTGAACTTAAGACATAGAGGGCAGAATTAATTTTGGTGCTTTCATAAGGGAGTAATCTGATGAAGCAGAATAGAACTGAAGTTAACCATTTTTCATTTGCGTGTGATCCAGTAGGGATAGAACTGTTTTATTCTTTGTGGGTTTTATGTTGCCTGATTTTGATTTATTTCAGTTATGTTGATAACCAATGTATCTTATTATAAACAATTTAATACTATGTAATATGTAAGATGAACACAAAATTTGTGTGTGTGTGTGTGTGTGTGTGTGTGCTATATGTATGCAATGTGCTATTTACCAGTATTTTTGGGATATTTTTCTTCTACTGGATATTATTATATTTATATAATTATTTTTAATGACTTTATAATCTAGTTCTTAAATGTATTTTTAATCTGTATAGTCTCCTATTGCTGGATATTTAGTTTATTTCTCTTTTTTATTGCAACATTAATGTTATTTTTGACATATCTTTACATACAGGATAATTTTTGAATATGAGAATATAGTCATATAAATTAAATGGTTGAGTTGAAAAATCATATGGGACATTATTGATGCTCTTTTTAGGAAATAATAATTTTTAATATTTCTACCAATTCTCCCTTTTCTTTGTTTGCTTTTAAATAACGAGTCTTTTCATAAGTTTAGGATTGGCCAGGTTGCATTTGGTCCCTTATAAGAAGTTAAATGTGGGTCTGTAAAAAGGACTTAATTTTAAATGATAACTATATTTTTATTTATTATAATAATGTCAAAAACTCATGCTCTTCTCTGCAGTTTAGTGCCCTTGTTGTTGGCAACACGGGCACACACAGTTCTGAACACAGTTCAGAATTAACAAGCTGGTTGGGGCAAACATCTGTCTTCCAAATTTATGTTAAAAAGTATTCAGTCTAAGATTTTCAGTCACTGATTACACATGCCAGCTCAAATGCTGTATCTTGCATGTGTTATCCCAGCCATAGGCAGCATGCCAGCATACTGCACTGTGGATGAGTGAGCCTGCTGTCAGCAGACCTCTTATTCCAGAACAACTGACACAGTCAAGGCCCAGTTAAGTGCAAAAACCAGTTGTATCTTAACAGCCTAGACATTAGTTACAAAAAGATGGTGTACTCTGTCTCTGGTTAATTTATTTATTTAGTATGTTACTCATTTCTCTAATTACAGCTACTCTATAAATGTTGATCTGTTGTAGCCTCGACAAGCTATTCACGTGATGATTCACACTTTTATTAGAAATTCTAGGTCAACTGGCTTAAAAGTTCAGTATTAAATAAATATGACTCATTTTCTACAAGAGGGCATACAGAAAATTTATCGCTCCATATATTACTGCCTGTGTCATTTTCCCCAGCACAACAACATTATGTGATCTCTTAAAAATGAAAAGAATTAAATAAATCACCCAACACGATATTTGCCCAGAATCTTTCTTTAAAATGTGGATGTTTAATAGCTGTCTTTTATTACCGTTCATAGCAATGAATTTGACTCATGCAGAAATGTACATTTTCATTAAATTACTTTACATGTAACTTTTCCTCTCAAATGAATGTTTTATATTTGAAATCAAAGTAGATTAATAAAATATTTAAGTTCTAAATAATGTTGCCCTTATTAATATCATCTTATATTCATTGAAATGAAATTAGTACTCAAAATTTCTCATTAGAGTGAAGATGTCTTTAGTGAAAATATTAAAAATTTTAAGTAGTAATGTATATCTTATATGACAACTTATCTAGGAGGATAATAGTAATAACAACATCAAGTAATAACTATATTAAGTGCTTATGATATAGTAGGTTCTTTGCTAACTTCGTTTGCACTCATTTCTTTAGTCCTTACAACACATTTCCACACTTGGTATAAATAATTAGCTCTATTTTATAATTATTTTGTCTAATGATTTGAATATAAATTCATTTAATTTTTGAGCTTTATAATAGTATTTATCTTCACTCTGCCTTACAGTATACGTCAAGATCTCAGCAGAATATTTTTAATAATTTAATATTTCATTAAAATTTCTTTTAAATCCCTCAGATAATTTATTTTCTCTTTCTTTCCCCCTATTCCTTTGTTCTCTTCCATTTGCTTCAACTCCTGCTTCATCTCCTTCTCCTTGCCCTCCTTTTTTATGTAATGCAATAAAGTGATGGTATATAAAATTTGAAAGTTTTAAGTAAATGATCTAAGCTTATAGTGTTCTAAGTTGGTATTTTTATTTCAAATTAAATTATATATTATCATGCTTTATTTTATATAAGATGTGCTGTACAAACGAAGTGGTAATGATAGCTTATTTTAATTTTAATTATAATGTATGTAAAGAGAGAAATACTGAAGTAGAAGAAGGAATGGGGGAATAAAGAGCAGAGGATCTGGCATTTCTATTCTTTAGCCTCACTATTATTGGTTATGCATTAAAGCTGTTACATAAAAACACATGGTTGTCTGGTAGTGGAGAAAGAATTTATAAATTCCAAAAGTTTTAATTTTGTGCAGTATAATTATAAGGCTTATATATTAAAACCATATATTTTAGGATATCTATAGGCCATACCTTTTACTCAGACTTTTAAATCTATAAATGATTATATTTTGAGACTTTTTAAGTTAAATTCTAGGCTAGATAGTATAATATGCACAACACTCATATGAAGATCAAAATTTACATGTTTTTTAAAAGTTGAGCTTCAATAACATACAGATATTCACTCATTCTAACCAATGTAATGAGTTTTTTGATATTGTGCTTCTCAGTTGGTGTTTCACAAGTTATTACTCTATACCTAAGCATTAGTTCTAGATGCAGACCTAAGAGAATCATCTGCATTTAAAAAATTACAGAATGCATAAATAAATGATTTTTAATTACAAATAGTGAGAAATGTAGGGCAGTCAGTGTATATATTTAAAGGACAAGACTGCTTATTCCATTAAAGAGACATCATGGGAGTATGAAATGTCACCCGTGGCAGCCAGCTGAATTTGTTTAGTGCAACACAAGGTAGTTTAGTTTTTTCGTTCTTTGTAAAATATATAGTTGTATAATGTGTACCCACTGTCATTCCTTTGTCCCCCAATTAATTAGTTTATGGCAGCATTATAGATTTGAAAATGATGTTGTCTGTTGGGAATTTGGAGGGGGTGGGTAGTTCTTTCTTGAATTTCAGTGATGTCAGATGTCTGCCAGTCATCCAGCCAGGCTTATCAGGGCTGCTTAATGTTGCTACAATTCTGTGATCAAATTTCTCTTCACTAAGTGATAGTCTCTAGTCCTCAGTTGACTTTTCACACCCATTGCTCCTTTGCTGCTGGAAGCTAAATCAGCATATTAAGCAGCAGCAAGTGGCATCTAATGCCTATCCTGAGAAAAGCTACCATATTTCAGTTACAGCAAAATGCTCAGCTGTTCTCCCTCAAGTATTTCAGACAGGCCCACTGATTTGAAACCGCAACTCTCAGCTGCATAGAAGACACACTGAATAAATACAGGAAGGAGGACAGTTTAAAGACTTAAAGGCAGTTCTTATCAAGGCAGCCCATACTTTTCCTCTCAACCACACATACACAGGGAAATTATGCCTGTGATCTGCCAGTGTTTTATTTCCACAAAAGTAGGCCTCCATTACAGAGGAGCTGGCAATGTACATTTTTGTTGTGCTTTTGTGACAATAGTAATTTCCCACTTCGCTGTTTAGTGTCACTGCACTTATTGAACTCCAGAAGACTCTTGGTAGCTTACATAAATACAGAAATGTATGTATGATATGGCTAGTGTTTAGAAGTTAGAAGAAAATACTTGTTTAATAACATTAACCAAGAAAGACTGAGGTCTGACTAATTTGCCCTCAGTGGCATTGGTCCAGCCTTCTCTCATTCCCTTTGTGATGTTGGCTGTTCCAAGAGCTGAATAAGATATTTTGCTTAACTAATAATAAGAATAATAATCAGTCCCTTCTAAGGAACTGAATTTTTATCTTAAATGAGAAGTTTGGGGAATTTAGTTTATAGTATTATTTTTTTTCAATTTTAATTAGAGAAGGAATAGCTTAATTCATAAGATTCTTAAAGGCAATCAGAATGATGGGAAAATAGTGTTATCAAGGATAGACACCCAAATGTAAACAAGGAACACTTAGCGTATTTAGAGAGAGGTGTAGGTTGAAGAAGAGTTCTACCCTATCAGTGATTAGACAGTGTTAAGTATACTTATTTTAAATTGTTGAATTAGGTTGTTAATATATAAAATATAAAAATCAACCATATTCATGGTTAGTTCCTTTGATCATTTTTATGATTCTGTTTAATATTTATAAATATTAAAACACAAGCAGTGTTATCATTTGTCAAAATATTTCTTAAATTTTTCAGTTTTGAGGGTTCTTTTTTTCAGTTTCTCTGTACTTTCAGTTTCCATACACAAAGCAGATATTACATTGAAAAAGTCTTTCATGTGGTGACATTGATATCAAACGTTAATTAAAACAACTAGCTACTATTTGTGAAATATAATCAGTGATAACTAAAACTTAATGAGGAAAATGAGAGCATCCAGTTATTTTTTTTATTAATTGGAATATTTGTGATATATTAGTTGATTTACATATGGAATTAACTATGTGATGAAATGAAGTAATGATTATATCATCTCCTATTCAGGATTTAGTTTTCTAGAATCTTAATTTCCTCATCTTCCTATTAGCAATAGATGATAACATTTTATTTGGAATTAAACAGGTGAGTTTTTAAAATTCTACTTTGTCTTATATTGACAAACCTTTTTTGATCTTTTTATTTTCAATCTATTTTGCTTTCAATTTTTAAAGTGATGTTTCTTTTAAAGATATATAGTGCTAAATTTTTGAGTTAGCATAATTTGTTTTTTTTTTATTATGAGACTCTAGTTCATCATATTTAACTTGGTGACATAAAAAAACTCAATTTTTTTTCATGTTACTGTTTATTTTATAAATTATTGCCTCTTAAATTTTTTCCCTACCATGTTCAGTTTCTTTTCTATTCTTTCTTTTCCACTTTTAATTTCTCATTATTGGGTTTCTATGTAAGTTCCAGTAAGTGAAACATGTAGTTCCAGGTTTCCATTGGAAAATAAGCTCTGTTTTTTTTTTTTTTTTAACTCTTAAAGATTATATTGTAGATTGACTTGTGTTCCTACTCAAATTCTTATTTTGGAGACTAACCTCCATTACCTCCGATTTTGACTGTATTTTGGATCAGTCTTAAAAGAAATAATTCAGTTAAAGGAGGTCATTAGACTGAACTCTTAACTGACATGATGGATGTCCTTTGAAGAAATTGGGACAGATGAACGTAGAGGAAAAGGTCATGTGAAGGGACAGGGAAAGCATGGACATCTAACAGCCTATGGAGAGGTCTTAAAGGAATCCAGTTCTGCTGGTAATTTGAACCCAAACTTTGAGCATTCAGAATGGTACAAACAGAATTCTGTGACTAAGTACCCCATTCCTGTCATACTTAATTATGGCAGTGTGATAAAATTATTGCCATCTCAATAGATACAGTTCATTTCATTCAATAGGTGATTGAGTCAACAGAGAGTCAAATGATTTCATCAGTTGGTTCCGAATAAGAAAGGAGATGGAGGCAGAGGGGAAAAGAGCTATACTCAGATTATCATGATCCCAGAATTGTCCTCATTAAATGAAATTCTGCTCAACTGCCTGCCTGTCTGCCTGCCTGCCTGCTTATCTACTCTATTTTAGAAGGGAAGCTATTTGTTTGTTACATCTAACAATTTAGAGAAAGGATAGAAGGCATTGAGTGTGGAGAACAGCCAATGACGGTGACTGGAAGACAGCTAAGGCCCCATGGATCAACGTCCCTGCCCTCTCCTACTTACCTTTTTTTATTGAACTAAAATTGGTTTATAACATTACATAGGTTTTAGATATGCAGCCTTGTAAATCTACATCTGTATATATTGCATTATACTTGCTGCCAAAATTATATATAATAAATAATGTTTTGATGAATTTTGTTTTCATGTTATTTGGACTAATGCCAAGAAGTGAGCTATCTGATTGGATATTTGGATTCTTAATTTTTTGAGGAATCTTTATACTGTTGCCATTTTCCATAATAATTGCACCTATTGAAATATTACACCAACAACAGGTGAGGGTATGTTTTCTGCTTATATATATATATTTTTTTTCTATTTTCGATAATTAGCAACATTCTCACAGTATGAGGTGAGATCTCATTGTGGTTTTTAATGCTTTTTTTCTGACAATAAGATGTGCTAAAGCTCTCATCATGTAATTTCTTTTGGAAAGTTTGTCATATTCTTTTCCCTGTCTTAAGTTAGGTTCTTTTGTTGATGAGTTTTATGAGCTCCTTATATACTTTGGATATTAATTCCTTGTCTGATACATCATTTGCAAATCACATATCAAGTGAAATTCTGTTTGTTAAATGAGAAGAAAGTATGTTTTTCATTCTTAATGCCAAATATGAAAAATACTAAGACTATAAAGATTTGTATCCGCATAGCAAAACATTGATTCAGCTTGCCTTTCAATTGTAAATTTGTATTTTTAGGATATATTATATAATTAAAATTATGCAAAATTCTAATCACATCCTTAATCAGTGGGAAAACGTTGCTTAAAATACAGGGAATAAATATAATTTTTGATATCCTTAAAATATCCTTAAGAAGATATAAATTTCTATTCAAATTTTTTAGTAGATCTCCTCTGTTGTTCCTTTCCTATTATTTTGCTTGGTAATATGCTTAAGACTCTAAAGTAGGAGACAAAAGTTATTGTCATTTTTCTCCCACATTACATTATAAAATAGCATGGTAAAACGTAGGGTGCTTAACATGGGTCATATTTGATTTTATCATTATATAATCATGATATAGTGATGCAAAAGAATATCTTAGGCATTTCTGTACCATATAAGATGTTGCTGCTAGGGTTATTGGAAATCTTTGGTTTCAGGAAAGGCTCCTTTTTAATAATTGTTTAAATAGGTGAGTCTTTCTTAACCAAATGTGAACCAAGGGTTTGAACAAAATATTTCCCTCAGGAACTGGAAAAATGCAAAATTGGCATACATCACAATGTCATATATCTTGCTGTTTTTAACTACAATTTGTTGATATTCACTGCTTTTATTTGATAAGACTGTCTACTGGAACAAATATGAATATTCTTTTTCACCAAAAGTTTCATTATCTTGTGTTTGGAAAAATTGGATGAAAGCACTGTTCTCTACTTTCTCACATTATTTTATGACCAGGACATACACTGAGTGGAAGAATAAATGCTTTTAGCATTTTGAAAAAAAGTACAGTGCCTTTATATCTGTAAAAAATTAATGAAGACAAATATAACATTTTCCCCTTCAATTTTTAACTACACTAAGATGGCAAATAGAACCAATAAAAAAATAAAATCAAGCAAACCAAAGTATTTACCTGTCAGCCGTGGCAACCTTTAATCCTTTGAGATTCAGATATAAAAGAAACCAAACATTATTAAGGTAAAAAATATAATGACTTAAACATTATTTGCGTTATTTATTAATCTTATTCTTTTAGAAAGGTCATGTTCTTTCATAGAATCATTGGTAGAAAAAAGTAGTTAATATATACTTTGCTTTAAAGTATATTTAAATAGCTGGTAGAAATGACTGATACAATATGTAAATAAATATTTATATTTAGTACTTATATTAAAGTAACATTTTTAAAATACAAAATTTGCATGCTAAGTTTTATATATATGAAAATTAGAAATACTGTATGTAAATTCTATTGTCTAGAGAGGAGTAAGATTTCTATATTCCATGTTTTATGGTTGTCTCATCTATCCTTTGACTTAATACTACATTTTTATTATCTCTTTCAATAGATACTTTCAACTTATACATAAGGAATATTGGAATACATATCCTTGTGGCTGGTTAATTCATTTCCTTGATTAAATGCTAAGAATTAAGAATCATAGAGATGGGGGTTTGCACATCTCAGGACTTTTTATTATATATGTATATAGCTTTAAATCATTTTGAAAGTTTGTGTAAATTGCATTGGTGTACTCATTTTCCCATACTTTACTCCATTGGGAATTATCATTTAAAAATATATGTATCAACTTAATAAATATAAATTTTATCATTAAGTGAAATACACTTTATGTAATAAAACAAGTACAAAACCCCTGAAATCTAAGTGCTAATATAATAGGCAATGATATATGAAATTTTTGTTTATTGATAGTTCCTGTGCTCATGAACATCCCTTTTTCAAGAAAGAAATTAACTATTTTCTCCTTGTAAAATATAGAGTATATTATTTATCAACAATACATAATATAAAAAACTTGCCTCTTAAAGTGAAAATCTTATAAAAATGAATTAGGATTTGAAATATTTCAATATGAAGTATTGGATTCTTTGCCATCTAATAAACTGGTAAAAATAAAAAAGAAAACTGTTAGGCTTTCTTAGCAACTATTATTTCACTATGTCTGGTTAAGGTTGCAAGTATCATTTTGTACTACATATAAAATATTCCCATATTTGGGTTCATTAAATTTATAAAGGAAAATTATTCATCAAACTAATCAAACAAAGTCACTATAAGGATAACAAACGTTCCTTTATCCCTCCACCTCCCACTATATCAACATTCATTCAATGTGAATGTAATAATGTATATATTAAGTTGCAGTTACATTTGGATGTTATTCATCAACTAGTCTCCTAACACTATATTGTAAGATTTAGTCTCTTTATATGTGTGATAGATATTTTAAATTTAGGAAATATATATTATATTTTAGTTCAGTTTTGTATTTTATCCTTGTTTTGATGAGTTTAGATACCTGGATACAATTCAAACATAAATGATCAGTATTCTGGGTTCATTAACCTCAGTGTTCTGAATATTCTTAAGAAACCTTCATTTCACCAAATGAAATGAAAATAGTTCCTATGTTCATTACTATCATTTAGTAATGGTCCTTAGTTGAAAAGTGTTGTTGGTTATGTTCATACTTAAGGAGATAAAAATATAATCACTGATAAAAAGGGATACTTCTTGTATATTTAGAATGATAGCAAGTGATTTTGGCACCAGAACTAACCAAGAAGAGTGTCCAATATTTTATACTCATGCCTGTCTGAAAGACCATTCAGGTTCTGGAGACAACAATAATGAGATTTAAGGCAAGGAGTCATTGAGCCCACAAGTGGCCAGTCATCTTACCCCATTTTTTTTATCCAGTATTTTAAAGTGCTAAACAGAAGGCATCCAAAATGGCATCTTCCTATCACTCAAGACCTGAAGCAAGTGTTCTATGTAAAAGACCAACATGGCATCTTAACAGCTTTCACCTCTCCTGTTTCTAGAAGATCCAGATTTAGCTTCCAGTAGATTCATATCTCTGGTCTCTAGGAGGTCAGCAGATTCCATTTCTGATAGGATTCACTTTGCGCTAAGCAACAGGGCACCCAAGCCGAGCACACAGGGTGGCCAATACCTGGGATGGCTGAACCCCAGAACACCTGCACTCCAGTTCCACTTCTGCAGCTTCTGAAACCCTTATCAGCATCTTCACCCCACTGATTCTTTCTTACCCTCAGAGAAGGTCTCAGTATGTACTATTTTTCCTCACCTATGCCCTTCTCAAGGAACCATCACCTGTACATCAGCCTTGCCTTACAACTTTGCCTTACAGACCTGGTTACAAAATAGCAAATTATAGCAAAACAAAAAGACTTTCTATACATATTCTAGATGGAACTAATTTTATTGACTATTCAGAGTTTTCAGTTTTTTTCAAGGTTTTCAACTTTATATGAGCATGATATATAAGTTAAATTATAGAAGAGCTTTTCAAATTCCCACTCTTTCATTTGTAAAATATTACTTATTTAAATGCTCTCTGAATCTTTATTAAAACTTATCAACCATTATAAGATCATGTTTGTCTTTTTTGACTTATTTTTTATCTCTTTTCACTTCACACAGTACATGATGTCATGACCTTCTTTGTAGTCAGTCTTACCTACTTGCCATACTTATTCCTTTTCCTTTGCTTTATTCCCTAGATTTCAGGGTAATGCTCAAATTGACAATGCTGTTTAAATCAGACACTGTATCCCAGTTGTTATTCTAAATTAGAATCCTTTTATTGAGTTGTGATGACCAGGTGAAAACATGAAAACCTAAAGTATGCTGAAGTACAGTAACCTAAGAAATAGAGCCTAGATGGTCTCGGTAAACAACCTGTGACTCACTGACTCAGTTTATTAGTATGCAACCCAGTTTCTCCTTGAATTTTTCTCATTCTCTTTGCCACATCAGAGCATGTACTACCACCAGTGATAATCCACCAGAACACCATTATGTGTAAAGTGTATATAAATCTCAACTTCCTAGTAAGGGTACTCAGCCTTTGGATATGAATCTGCTGAGTCCATACCGACACTAATAAGCCTGCTTTCAGTATTACTTTTAGAGTAATAATTACAAATTTTTAATATTTATTTCATGGTCTCCCTAAGAAGTACTGTCCATATGGGCCCATTACAGTTCTTATTCATTTTCATATCTACAGTATCTGAAATAGTGTATGTGAATGGTCAATGGATATTTAACAATCTGAATAAGTTACTTATTGATTAAAATAGTTTTGTTTCATATGCATTCTTTTCATTTATGTTATGTCTTCTTTAGAAATGTTTCTGTGTTGCCCTTTAGCTCAAATTCAATTTTTGATTGAGTTATTTTTTCCCTAGTTGAGTTGTATGAATTCCTTATAGATTTTTATATAGACTCTTTTAGATAAATGATCTGAAAT
This sequence comes from Uropsilus gracilis, assembly GCA_004024945.1. Classification (NCBI taxonomy): domain Eukaryota; kingdom Metazoa; phylum Chordata; class Mammalia; order Eulipotyphla; family Talpidae; genus Uropsilus; species Uropsilus gracilis. Next base: position 49,801 of record PVHY01000019.1, on the reverse strand, counting down.
GTTAACCCTATTTAAAATGGTGTCACTTATAGAAACGACTTTACCTATTCCATGTTACCTATTCATGTTAACCTAATACCCTCAACTGCTGTCATCATTATCCTGTGGCCTAACAATAGTGACTCATTTGTGTATACTAGAACACTAAGTCTTGGTAAATTTTGAAGCTACCCCTTTAAGTACAGTATTTGATTAAGAACAGTTAAGAGATTTTTCCCCCCCTGGAGGTGCTTTTGTTATTAAGATTTAACCTTTGAATCTTTTCTGATATTTGTTATCTTATTATAGCAAGTACTTTTATGTAATTTTAAGAGTTTTGAGAGAATGGGTGAATTGAAGTTTAAAATAACTATTCTTATTAACCTCCCACCCCCATGTCTCATGTTTACTTCATTTCCTGAAAGAGATAGTGCAACTAATAGGGGGCAAATCTTCCTCTGTTACTATTCTAATTTAACATGTAAAAATATTGATAACTATAGGATTTTGTATACTTGTTATTTTATGTTTGATGTATTTCAATGATATTTTATGTTTGATGTATTTCAATGTTATGTTCGATGTTGTTTTTCTTTGTTTTTTTGTTAATGTTTAGTTTTTTAAGAGAAAAAATCATCCTACAAAATTTATTTTGATAAAATAAAAATAAATTTAAAATATAAATTTAAAATTCAGCATTAAATGTATTAGTATTCTCCCTTATGTAGTTTCAGAAAGATATTGCACACGCTTTCTAGGTTCTTAGTTTAAATTTTGTTGCACATGATTAGTTTCAAGTATAGAACTGCTCTAAATCTGGGTATCTATTTTGTTACAATATGCAGGTTAAACGTACTAGATTCCTGACTTCTGAAAGTAGATCTTTAACCATAGAAGATAGTTAATGATACACTTATTATCCTTTAACCAATCTTTTTAATTTAATGCATATTTCTATCCTAAGAATAAAATTCATCTCAAAGTACTAATAATCATATTTCTGCTGCAACAGAAAATCCAATTATAGTAAAAGTAAGTGATGAGTCATGCTACCATATGGAAATTTTTAAGAGAGAATAACTCTGAATTCCTAGATCCCAGAGAAAAAGACATGTTAAAGAGGCCTGACATAAAGTTAATTCTTTATTATGGTATGGCAGACTTTCACATTAAGCAAAATAATCTTTGAATTTCATATGAAAGCAAAGCTATTTCATTGGTCAATTACAATACCTTCTAATGGTAAAAAGTAGATTTACTAGTATATGTAATCATATGGACAAAGTTATTTAAAAGTTTACTAAAGTCATGATTAAGCATAATGGCTTAGCCATGTCTCTTTATTTCTTCCCAAAGCTCCATTAAAATTAAAATTACAGAATATAGAGTTGTTAAAGTCTTGAGGATAAAGATTACAGAAGAGAAGAGGAAATCACATCAGTGACACAGAGTTTAGGGAGAATAATCATTGATTTAGCAAGTGGGAAGAATAAAAAACTGACTGCCTACATTAGGATCATATATTGTAACAACCTACACTGAGAAATAATTCTATATGGTTCAAAGAACTCTGAAAAAGTTTAGAAATTGGAGCTCCAAAGTGACTCTGAAATATTAATTTTGAGGTTGGACCAAAGACTTAAAGGTTGGTGAGAGTGTTTGAAATAGAGGTTCCATTCCCAAATCCCTTCTTATGGAACTCAGCCCTGGATTAAATCCAAGAAACTCTAGACTCAGAGATACCTGGAGATAAGGCATGTATATTCATTCTAAAAGAAATATTATCATTTCACTTTTCTTTAGACTGAAATGAAGTCAATGACTTGAATTATGAGATTTCCATTTTCCTTCCCTCTTGATACCCACAACTAGAGAGGTATTTAGAGACTTAATTTTCTGAAATACTTGCCTCAGACATGATAAATAGACTGCTATTTGAATTCTCCAACAAAATGTCTAAGCCACCGATTGACCACCCTGTGGTAAATCAGCTATCTGTGAACGTGTTCATGCCAAAGTCCTTACTCTTAAGTAAATCAACCATTATTACATGTATATCTAAGGAAACTGAATGTAACGAAAAAGTCAGAGTCAAAGTGGAAAATGGGATAAAAAGAAAATGACAAAAATGACACAATGCAGGGAAAAAGAATAAACCTTTGACAAGCTAGATTACTTAGATAAGAGCTCTTTCCTTGATGATAAATATTAGACAACTATATAAAAGGAGTATTCATGGAATATATAAAACTTGATAACAGAAAGAAAAATATAAGTAGTAGGGATGGTACAAAATGTTGAAGACACTCCCCAAGAAATAAATGCAAAGGTACACTTAGAAAATTAGGAAATCTGTCTTGAGATCCCAAATAAAATGAGTTCCAAAAAAAAGAAAAGAAAAGAAAATGGATTTGAGGAATTTATATACATATTTATGGTATATTGTGGTTTTTATTTACATTATGAATGCATATCCAGTATGCATATAAATATTGTAAATTTCAACTATTATATGTATATGATTTTGCCTAACTAAAGAATATGAGACCAAAATTGATAGCAATCACTAAATATAAAGTCCAAGAAAGGAAAAGCATTGCTAAGAAGTTGGAGCATATTAAAAAGATAATATTACAGCTTCAGAGAGAAAGACAATACTACTTTAGAATAAAAGTAAAATACTTTATTAAAATGGCAATGGACTTTTGAAGAGTAATTCTGAGAGCCAGAAAATGATACATGCTTGCAAAATTCTTAAGGATGATAATTTCTAAACTAGATTATATATATATATATATATATTTATTATTATTATGGGCATCATATAAATTTTAAAAATCTAGGTGTACAAGAAAAGAAAATTTTATTGGAAAATAGGTGGTTCTGGTGATTTACTGCAAATATGTGTGGTAGAAATTTTAGGAATTATACTTTATTTCTTTTAAGATTTGTAATATCAAATGGCATTTAAATGAGGCATATGTATTAGTTGGAACGATGATTTAATTAGCAATAAAATGAATATATTGTGTGAAGTTCCTAATTCGAAAGAAATATACTGCATTCACTTCTGTAAATCTCTCAGACATCTCAGACTTAGTTTGGGCTCTAGTATCTTTTCTGTGTTGGTTTCGAGCACAATGCTGCTGAAATGTGTATGTGTTTTTTTCTTGTGTATATATTTGCTTTTAATAAGACCCCAGAAAACATCAATTTATAAATCTTCCTTTTAAGTCTCCACATGTAAATATTAGTCACAATTTTGATTTGTCCTGTGTTATGCTGGCCTCCACAACCTTAACCCCAAAGTTCACTGATGCTCACCTGGAATATCACAGCAGCTTCTAAAATAATAGTCCAGTTCCTATCCTCTTTCTGATTAATTTTTTTCTACAGTATTCTTTTAGGTTAATTTCAGAAGTCACAATGATGTGAGTACTACCTTCAGTGAACAAAAGAATTAAGGGGAAGATGAGGCAAATTCTATACAATGGAAAACAATTTCTTGGGGAAGACTTGTATATCACGCTTCCTGGTCACGTTGTTAAGGTTATTTAACCCATATTTACTGATTAGTGATGTATGCATCATTGCTTGGTTTATAAAGATTAGAAAGACAAGTCCTTCTGTTTTAAGTCACATTAGTAGAAAGGTTGTAAATATTCATGTTCTCACAGAGATCACTGGAGATTTAAAATTAATAGCTGGCCAAGTATCAAGAGAGATGGAGTACCAATAAAGTCTTACTTGAGGTGTTTTAGGATAACTTGATATCCTCCCTCTCCCTGCCCTTTCACCCCCTTGATGTTTTTATTAAGAGATATCACTCTGAGAATAATATTTATTTTAAGTAAAGAGATTTAATGAGAATAATACTTTTTTTTAAAAAATCAAACATTGATAATCTTTCAAATATGGTCCATTGATCATATTTCAAAATTTGAAATTAGAGCTAGTTTGGAATGGTGAACCCATTCTTTTCTGCATTTATTTCTGCTCCCATTTCTTTTTACCTTTTGATTCTGGGACTCTGCTCTTCTACCCACAAACAGTTGCAACCTCAAAATGAATAATTCATCTGATTCATTGTATCCTGAATTGGCATATCTGAGAGAAAATATAATACTGTGTGTTCATACAGGAAGCCTTTTGTTCTTTTGCAAAAGGAGAAAAAAATATGTGAGGTGTCAAAAGATGTTTATGCTAAATTATAGGTTGGGCACTTACTGCTTACAGCCATGCTAGAGGGTATATTTTGATGTGGGGATCTATTACTAGGTTTCATTGTCTATGTTTGTGCTGAATAAATTCAAATTACATCATTTCGATTCGATTCTTCATAAACAAATAGCCTTCATCTTCTCTTTTAGAAAGAACAAATAGATAACTACTTCCGTTGGGTCCATCAAGATATACAATTGTGTAGAACTAAATATTTGCACTATGTGGTCATGGCGCCTTTCTGATAAGTAGTGGCTGTTGCAGGCTCGCTACATGACTGTGATTTATTATTTAACTATGGACTATGTTCATTTCAGCAGGGAGTCTCTCTTCCTGCAGCTCTTTTGAGATCTATGACTGTCATAATACTTTGCACAGTGGCTTGGACATCATTCTCAGTTGCAGTCTCCCTCTGAACTCCCCCAAAAGGGTTCATTTTCACAACCTCAGCGGAACATACAGAGAATCATGCCTCAGCTTATTGACTCTCTGATATCCAGTGTGATCATAGAAGTATAAAACCATAGGCAGCTGTTCTTTTGGGTCCCAGTCGTCAGGTGGGAAATTATGAAGGGTTTCATGCTGCTCTAAATAATTAAAATTAATACTGGAAGAAAACCTGCTCAATTAGCATCAGAGTCCTTAAAGATATAAGATATTAAACTAGTGTTTGTAAGAGACAAGTGGGTATTTGTGAGATACAAATATTTAAGCGTTGATAATTTTTAATCTACCTAGATTGCTTAACGAAATATATCAATATAGGGATTCTTAATAAAGTTGATTAATGAAGAAGATAAGCATTCAAGGATCTGTGTGCGCGCGCGCATGTGTGTGCACTAGGTAGAGAAATCAAAGATGGCTGCTTTTGATGGAAGTGTACCCACCCATCCCTCCCTACTCC
>PVHY01000019.1:0-44597 GCA_004024945.1 Uropsilus gracilis | reverse complement strand
ATTTCAGGAATGTTTATTCTGTGACACTTGAAGACCTATATATAAAATACTTGGGTAGATTGTACCTCTAGCATTCATAACATTTCATACTGCAGACAGATAGCATTAGTGAGCACCCAGCATGCAAAGCTCTGCTCCACATAGCAGCTGAGAACAGTACAACCATGGAAAGGCTGTAACCTAGGTAAAAGTAAGAGTATAAACTTGTTCTATTTTTGGTCCTTGTTTCTTTCAGAGCTTTCTCCTTTTATATTTATGTCATTAAATAGTTCATAGTTTACTTCCTCATGATTTTAATTGTCTGCTTTATTTTTACAGGCTTATCAAATATGACTGCCAAAGCACATGGCATTCACATCATTAAGGAATCACATTATAATATTCTAGATTTTAAAGTAGAACATGCATTTTAATGTTATATCACTTGAGAATTTGGGTCAGCTCTCCTGGGAGTTCTGAATCTGATATTCATTTCCTTTCTCAGCTGGATTTTTTTTTACACTGAAAAGACAGGGCGGTGAAGCATATAGGACAGATACTGTGTTTGAGAATAAAAACTGAAAGTAAACATAGCTATGCAATTGGATGTGATGAGTTGTAATTTAATTCAATACAGTTATTTTTGCAGAACATTCCAACCAAGTATAGTTTGTATTTTTGGGGCCAATAAGTTTGTTACTGAACTTGTTTGCCACATATGATACAAATTGGCTTTTAAAAATAAACAAAGCATTCATATGCAAAAAAACACAAGAATATCAGATTAACCATGCATTGATTGATCTGTGTTTTAGTCACTAAGACAATTTGGTCTTGAAACTGCTTTTTGGAAATTCATGAAAAAACAAATACATACTTGTATTAATTATAGTACTCTGAGTTGAAGGTATATGTTATTAAAAAGGTATTCAAAGCTCAGAAATACATAGTCAATGAGCTATAAATTAGAACATATTTGATTAAAAAAAAGAAAAATATACTTTTGAATTCCTGGTGGCTGCATGGTATTGGATCTCCCTGCCTTTTCTGTGCCCTGGACCAACTGTGTTTTTGTAACTTAGAAGTAAGTATTGAGGCATGAAGGCCATGTCTTTTTATACATGGGGGGAGGATGGGAGTGGGAGGGAGGGGAGTAAAGCTCACACACACATTTATATAGGTTACAAGACCAAATACACTGGTAAGGGTAGTGAAAAACCCTTTAGGGAATTTTTGTTTTATTTTTTAATAAAACATTTTCCTTTTTCCTTCCTATTTTCTTTCTTATCAGAACTAAAGTTTTAAGGCTAGATACACTCCTATCTGTTTTTCCTGATAAGGCTATGCTCCAATAGTCACTTACTCAGAATATTAAAGTAAGGAAACAGGGAAAAGAGGAAACTACAAAATTAAAGATATTATGAAAACCCATTTGGGATGTTTCTGTAACTTTGTATTTTTCTTAGATGGAAAAGGATTGTAGTATTTTTGCATCTTTCTAAAAGAATTTGGTTTGAGACATCCATTTCAGTGTGGTTTTTATTTTTTAATACAATTTTTATATGTGTGTTTCAGTTTCAGAAATGTTTGAGAATCATAACTTCCAACGAGCATTTAAACATCCAATTTATTACCAGTGTAAGAAGCCTAAGAGTATGGGGAGTGACAGAGTGAGGGAGCAGAGGTATAGCAGACAGTGCAAGGCTGAGTTGGAGAGATCAAAGTTCAGAAGCTTCCATTCTACCCCACAAAAGGGTGGTTCTCCATGGTTCTAAACCCTTTCCCTGTGAATAGTTTCACATTGTTCTCTGAATGATTAGGTGACTGGATGGCAGATAATACCCACTGTGAAGCACTGACAGATGCAAAAATGCCACATATGTAGACATAAGAGGAAAATTAGAAAGCAGTGGTGGACTCCAAGGATCATGGAGAGCAGAGAAAAGACTGAATAAAAAGCAAAGAAAAAATGGACTAACAGATACTGCTATTGAGTGGCCAGAGAATGTTTTCATCAAGTAAGAGTAGTGGACTCTGGGATTTTATCTTTTCTCCACAGAAATTAGAACTAATTTTTTAATTCAAATATATATTCCTAGTTGTATTTTGTATATTGTGCTTACAAACTTTTTCACCCAGTGCATCACCAAGTGGGAAAGTCTTCCTAGTATTGATTCTCTTCGAGAGTTCAATGGTATCCAGACCCTGACTTCTCAATATGTTATTTCCAGAATATTTATAGTACTTACATGTTCTAGTTTGCCTGGGACAGCCTTTCTTTTGTCTGTCATTCATGCATGTTGATATATACACTCAGTTTTGCTTTTCAAAGGATGTTATTTTGACAAAACATTATATCATCTTATCATCATGTTTTAACAGTTTTGTTAACTGAATAGTACTCTATTATGCATATATGCCACAACCTACTGACCCACTCATCTGACTTTGGGCACTTGGCTGCTTCCATAGAGTGGCTATTGTAAATAGTTCTTCAAAGACTATGGGAATGCAACTCTCAGTGTTTTTGTGATTGTCTATTAGATAGAGTGGAATTGCAGAAGCCACAGAAATCAGCCTCAATCTCCCTTGGCCTCTTGGCGAACCATGGTTTCCAAGCCCTCAGCTGCTTTGCTCTCACTCACCCTTTTTTTTTTTTTTTTCCACTCAGAGTTGAGTTTCCTTTGTGTCCTTGGTTGGTCCTTGGTTGGTGACCCTGAGATGCTCTGATTTTGATGCCTGTTTGAACTTCTCAGTTTATTTTCCCAAGGCAAAGAGGAAACAGGCTCTGACACCGTCTTCCCAGAGAGTCTTAAGATTTCTTGTTATAGTTGTTTAGTTCATCAAAGAACCAACGCATTAACAAATATTCATAAGCTCCTTATGCACTAAAACTAAATAAGGAGATAACTATTTCAAGAGTGCTTCCTATAAACCCTGACTTTCAAAAATTATAAAGTTATCCTAACAGGACTGCAAGAATTGGGGTCTGATCAGGGAGAGATATATGATTATGAGCGACAGTATCAAAACAAACTTTGGCTAGTAGTTGGATGACATTCCATGAGTGGCAAAGTCCCTCACAGTTTATGCACCTTTCTGATGCTTGTGCTGAAGAGCCACTTTCTAGAGGGGGTGAGGAGCCTGCAGTAGTAACAGGCAGTAGCTCTCTTTTAAGTCTAGGTGGTATGCTTCCCTGTACTGGGGAGTTTCTGGGTCAGATGGCCTAGAACTTATTTTATCTATTGCTTGAAGAATGTGGAATAGGGTTTTAGTGGGTGTGCACTAAATGATTAAACATCACACTGGGCTATATTTAAACTATCAGATGCCATCTTCTTAGTGAATCCTAAGATTTTATATAGCAGTTGTGTGGTTTTCCCTTAGCAAAACAGCAATGGTAGAAACTGAAAACAAAGATTTTAACTCTTCTTAGACTAAAAAGTGAAAGGCATTGACAAGCTCGAACAGTGCAGTCACTTTAATAAACCTTCAGTAGTTCTGCTACCTGGAAGAAACTACTTCCTTTCCTTTTCATTAGTTTATACTTTAATATAAGGATAGTTTCCCCTTCACCGGCAACTTTTTAATCCATGTTAAGGAGTTTTGGTAGATGTAGAGATATTGACACATTTTCTTTCCAAAAAGTTAAATACAATTTTGAAGCTATGTTCCTATTTATTAAATAAAAATTTCATAAACCTACCAATTTGAAATTTCTGTGTTTCTAGACATTCAGTTTTGGTTTGTGCTGGTAACATGTACCTATACTATTTTTCCTTCATTCTACACTTCAGAGTCACATACGACCTATTTTATTTTAAATATTAGTACCCTTATGATGATTATAAATGTAGTTTTATCAGAATCTTTTCATTATCCTATACTTTCAAAAACATCATTTGATTCCTACTTTCAGTCTTGTTTCCTGTAGTTTTTTTTTTTCTTTCTTGAAAATCTTTCTTCATGTCACAACCAATCATATCCAATTGCTAAGGAAGTCTGTCAGCATTTATGACATTTCATTGTACATAATAATATTGTACATTGTTAACCTTACATGTATAGTAAATATTGAGTGTTCCTTTCCAACTACTACAAGGAACCTGTGGGAACAGTTGTTTTGAAAATATAAAATATATCATACAACATTAAACAACCTGAAGGTCATGTTGAATTCTGGAATGCAGTCTGAAAAAGATTGAAACACTATTCATTTATTTTCAGAAATAAAATTTTGTTATCTTCATTTTTTTTATGGCAACAGGTAGATTGCTAACCTTCAAGGAAGTCCTAATATGGTCTAAACACAATATAGAAACAGACAGCAATATTTTTTGAGTAGCATGAAACACAAAAATTTATCTCGTTTCTAATGTTTAAAATTAATGTTCAAGTATAATGATTGTTGCCATGGTGCTGACAACTATACCCAGTTGATTTTCATATTGGGTGAAATGCAATGCTTAAATTGAAAATGTATTGCAGGGGGTTGCATGGTGTACTTGAGTTGCTTTCCTAATGCTTAACCTTATACACACAAACGATAGATAATGATCTCAAGAGAAAGAAATCAGAAACAATACAAAAATATGTTCTTACTTTGGGACTTCTTTTACTGATTTGGATAACCTTAAAGATAGCCTGCTGTGGATTTCCTAGCATTTTGTAATTTTATTTGTATTTTCTTTAATAAAACCGAATTATGATTTTTTATTGTGAATTAAAAGTGAATATGGAAAAGATGGGTAATCAGTTGTGTGGGATTTATGTAGAAAAATAGGCCTCCTCATTGCTGAGAATTTTCTCTGAAATCTCACTAAGGTTCTCTGTCCATACCTCCTAAAATCCTCTTACTTATCTCACTGTAGTAAGGATGCATCAGTCTCAATTCTGTACAGATTTCTCTAGCTGGAACTTTTAGTAGTATTATGTTCATTTTGATTTCAAATATCTTCAGATTTTCCCAGAACAATGAACTGATCTAAACATAACTATTACAACAGATTAAATTTAGCTTTGGTATATGAAATTGTCTTGCTCTATCTCTTTGATGTACAATGTTATGAAAGGTTTTTAGAGATAGTTATCATAAAAAGAAAATCTCCATAAATTATTTCCAGAGATATGACTTGAACTTGTAAAGTTGTGTACCATTTTTAATTGGAATTATAGTGTTTAATAAGCATTTTGAATTTATAATTTATTGTACCACTTAAGCTCATAATGGTGTATTTGTGGATTTCCTATTTATGTTTGTATTAATAATTGTCACACTGATATAAAGTCTACATAAAAATAACATAATAGCTCTTTAAAATACTCGTTAAAGAGTCTTTAAAATTATCCCTCCTTTCTTTGTAGTAACATTTATGAGAATGCAATGAAAAACAAGTCTTGATGTGCATATTTTACAGCCTGCAAAGTTTTTTTTGGATCCTATGACTATGTGATCTATGCAGAACTCAACTCAATGTAACTGTGGGTCTGCCTTGGCTAAGGAATGACAATTAATAGTAACTCTGGAAATGTTACTTTCCCACATTGTTGTATAGTGGACAACACAACTGCCTATAACAACAATTCATGCCTTTCCTTTGTGTAGCATCCATTTCATTTGGATCACAAGAACCAAACCATGATTACATAGCACTATGAATCTTGAAATAGTGACTAGTTATTGTAACAACTCAGGACTAAAAATTGACACATGACCTATTGCCAGAAGGATTGGTGTAGGGGCAATTCCATCAGAGCAAAGCTCAAATCCCTTTCTTAGTATTTGCTTTAGGAAGAGAAACCTTTTTACTCCCTACTGGACTGGTATACTGCTCTCTTATGAACAAGAGGGAGGTCTTTGGGGTAAATTAAAATGGCACACATCAAAGTTTCTTTTGGGAATATATTAATATGAGCAAAATATACAACAGAACTCCCTTATTAATTACTTGAACCTTGAGTTTTTTCCCTCTATAATCTTTGTTTCTGGGATTCTGAAAATAATAATTTCTCATATTTTTGTCACTCAGCAATTTTTTTCCATATTTTTTCCCATAATGTGGTATTGTATACATGTGTGAGTGTTAACATAGAAACTTTTTTTCATATTGTAAAATGCCTTGAATAAGAGCTAGTTCATACCTAGCAATCAAACATGTCATTTATTTTCATTTGATTCAAGATAAATTACATTGTTTATATTTTAAAATCAGCATATTTAAAATTTCTGGCTTTTTTTGATTCATAGCACTTTCATTTTAATAAATGATGCCATGTTTTTTATCACTCACTTTTTTACATTGTTTAAACACCAATACCTGAAAAATGACATCTATTGTAAGTTTTTTTAAACAGATAGCCAAGTATAAATTACCTTTGATCCTTGAAGCTGTGAACAGAGACTAAATCGCATAAAATTTATCAAGACTAAATTTAGTCTTGTCATAAGATGAAACCTAATAATGTTTTATATTTTATAGCTATAAAGTTACAGTGTATAAATAATAAGCATTTCACTTAATAATTATTTACAGAAACCTACATTTTTCCATGCTTAAATAACAGGTCAATTATTTTGAAGTTATCAAGGTTATGACTTTTAGTTTATCCTTTTTGATTCTGTAAACATGAAGTTAAATACTTTATTAACTTAAAAGTGTGTTTTGAGGTAAGTAGTGATAGTAAAATCTTCTAAACGGTAACAAATAGTTTTTAAATAAAATTTATTAAAGTCATCCAGTGGATCATATAAACTCCAATGACTAGTTCTTAATAATTGGTAGCATCATCTATGGAGGCTGAGTTTTTGTGTAATTTATAAGATCAAGAAATTCAATTTAACATACAGTTATCCTTGAATGCAGGTTAAGAGCAATGATCCCACATTCTGGTAATGATCAGTTTTTAAAAGATAGCTCTTAAAGGTAGATTATGGGTATTTTGTGGCCAAAAGAGATGGAACTGTGGCAAGTTAGGTGAGAAGAGGCAACTGAATGTCACTTAAGGAATTTGTTTATGTTCCTTCTTATACAGATTTATCTACATTGAGATAAGAATAAACCTGGAGCCTCTGTGTCTGTGGGTGGTTTCTGAGATTTGGAAGCATTGATGTTAAGTGATGAGGAAAATTCTTAGAGGGAATATTATTGGCTGGTTAACTAGGTTTCTAAGAAATGGAGACTCTTTGGTTGATAATCAGATTCATGAATGACCTATTAAAAGACTACTCAAATGTATTTTCCTAAAGTTTGAATTGGCAGCTTTTCAGAAGTGGTGGTTTCACTGGCAATGCACAATACTGCTGAAAATGGGCAAATTGTAACCTGAAATAGAAGAAAGGAGTAGAAAAGCCCTTGAAAGTGCTCATGTATTTCTCCATGATACACCATTCTTTTTATGCCAATTTTTGAATATACAGATAAGACATAATGGGTGAATTTGCCTTTTTAATTGAGTTAACTTATTAAGAACATTTTACCCCCCCCCCCATCCTGAAATCATCCAATTGGTCAATAAAGTACAAGGAAAGGTGAAGAACATTTTGGAGGTGATATTTCTACAAAACTTCCTTGGATAGAAATGCTGGAACATCTAGCACTTTGAACCAGTTCTCAGTAGTCAAATGTGAGTGTTGAAAAAAGGTAAGTCAATATACAAGGATCAAGGTGACCGTTACACAGAAGTCCTAGTGTTTGCAGTTTCATTTAGCAGAGACTGAGAGAAGCAGTGGAAGTGACAGATCCTTCAACATATTATGTATTGGAAGAATAATCATTGGGTGATTCACACAGCACTCAATTTAGCATTGCCTCCTGAGCTAAGCTGAGGAGGACATCTTGTTTATCATCCTTGCCCTGAGCATCCTAGTACATGCTGCTACCCTCAGCGCTGGATACCTGGAACTGTGTCATGGCCCTGAAACTGGGGGCTGCTGATAAGCCAGGGTGGGTCTGTCATTGCCACTGCTTCTCTGAGTCACTAGTCACTAGTTTCTCATTCAAAATTCAGAACCCATTTGCAAAGTCAAAGTGGTCGGTCAGGTTATGGGGCACAAAAGACAGGCAAATCAGCTTGAGTGGCTTAAAACAAGGAAGTAGAAACAGACAGATATCTGCTATGAAATATTTAGGTGATTGCAGTTAATTACCTCTTGAGATCGCTAACTTGCCTCTATCAAAGCAGTTTGACATTTCAAGTTTACCTAGTTAATCTAATTTATTTAAAGTGAGTATAACTTAACTCAGTTAAGGAATTGATAAAGTGAAACTGTTTGTTTAATTGGTTTAACTCTCAAAATATGGAAACAGTTAAACAATGGTGTAGCTGTAAATTAGATGGTGTTAATGTAAATGAGCTGGTGGAAGTAGAGTCCCTGGAATGGCATATACTTTATGGTGGAATACTTTTAATAAATGACAGTTCAAAAGTACAATTATGGTCTGTTCATCTTGCTCTTTAAAAATCAATTGTTTCAAGAGAAAATCATTAATTATGCTGTCTGACAAAGGGCAAATATAATAGCAACTTAATACAATTATTTGGTGCTTACTGTGTGCAAACCACTGTACTGCTGCTTCTGAGACATATACTTTAATGTCTGAGCACTATTGCCTGTGTGGTCTTCCAGTGTATATTGCCTTTAATCAGCTTGGCAGGATGAAGTGTTGCTTGTGGAAAGTAATTACAGGTTTTCAATGGAAATGACAGTGTAAAGCCAGCTAGATAACACAAACTCTGGGCTTTCTGCAGAAAGACCCCTTCCAGAGATAATGATAGAGTGGCTCTCAGGCTGATAGAGTCAGAGAGCAACTGATGCTGGTGCTGACTTCACCTTGAGTGAACAGCTGTCCTATGGAAGAAGACCAGAGAAGTTAAAAAAGAAAAATGTTAAATACTGGCAGACTCTGCTGGGTACAGGCTCTGAAATGGATTTGAATTTAAAGAAAGTATTAAAGAGGGAGTAATATTGACATTTTGATTACTTGGGGATAAAACTTAAAATATGGTATTGTTTCCAAATCTTTTCAGAGAACTGCATGATAGTGCTGAAGATCTTGTTGAAGATTCTAAGTAAATTTTGATGTTTAATTGAAGTAATAAATTTAAACTGTGGTTTAATTGGCAGTGCCAAAGAGATAGCTCACTGCTTGGTGGAAAAAGCTGTGCAGCTATGTATGTATTTCATATCAAGATTACTTAATGATTGGTTCATGGGCAAAGTATTTTCATTCAGTATACTTTTATTGCTCCATGCTTTAGGTCACAGTGCCTGCAATTACATAACTTTTTCTATTTACATCATTTTATGATGCATGAAACTAAATATATTGGATACTGTAATCATTTATAAATATATTCATTGATATGTATATTTTATGGGTTTACTATATGCACTGATTTGTGGGTATTTAGAATTGCTTTCTTCATGGAGGAGTTTCATTCTCGACATCTTCAAACACTTTTGTATTCTAGTACTCTTGTATTCCAATATTTATTGACTGTTTTGAATTTCATATTAGTCACCCCAACCCAAATTGTTGATGATACAGCTGTGCTATTCTCTACCTTGACCCTTTGTCACATATTAGTAAGCCAAACAGTGATAGACACCGTGAAGGAGGACACAGTGCTAATTAGAGATGTAGAGAATAAAAACTAAAGATTGCAATATCTTTATGCCAAGGTGGGAGACAGTGTGAAAAATGGGGGATGGTCAACATTAAATGTGTCTTTCTAGCACTCATTCACTTAGAAAACATTTTTTTTGAATTCCTGCTATTTGGTATTTTTCTAGGGTCTAGGAGCACAGAAGTTATCAAGCTAGGCATGTTTCCTGCTGCATTTGTATACTTTTTAAATCAAAGGAATTATAGCTAGACAAGAAGAGACTTTGTATAGTAAAAACTACTTTGAAGATAGGCATCTAGGGGAAAATACTTTTAATGTATTGCCCTTTTCACAGATAAAATATATGCAGCATATATATTAATACACACTCATTTTGAAGAGTGCCAACTTTTTATCAACTTATATATCAATTCTATAAGCATGCATCTTTTTCTCCTTAATATAAATTCCTAAGGTGAAACTATAGCAAAAGATATACTATTATTATTATAAAAACATTCATACAGCTTGTCAAGTTATTCATTTGAATTATAAAAAGCATGTGAGTGTGTCAGAGCCTTTTATCTCCTTGGTAACACTGTCTCTAACTCGGATAGATAACAAATTGTATCTCATTTTATTTATTTTTGTGTTTGTTTGTGGTTTTATTTTAGGACACAAAGTCAGGTTTGCTTATTCTATAGCTGTATTAGTTATTTATGGCTGCACAATAAATTACCCCAAACACTTTGGCTTAAAACTGTAAGTGCTTGTTTTCTAACAGTTTCCATAGATCAGGAATGAACAGTAGTCTTAGATGAGTGATTCTTAGGGTCACTTGTGTGGATTTGGAGGTTCTATTATATGATCATCTGAAAAATTTACTGTGGCTGGGAGATGTTTTTTTCAAGATGTCTTGCAGTGAAAGTAGCTTGAAGGGAAATGGGGAAGGGGAGAGAGATAAAAGAGAAATGCACATTCCTGAACTTGAGCACCGAGAGAGAAAGAATATATTTAGATTTAAAAAATCATGCAGTTTCCAGCTTTTTTACTAAGAAAGAATGTACAAGAGTGTCATTCACCAGTTTCCATGCCATCTCATCTAGTGCACTGATTCTGACCATAGGAACCATTGTCTTTCCAACTTCCTCTTACCACCCTCTTAATGATCAGGATTAAAACTTCCTGGATTTCTTTACCTTTTTGTCTTTTTCCTTAAGTTATTTCAAGGATCCTCAGCTTGACAGTCTTGAAAAGGTTCCTTGTCACCAGTTCAGTTTGGCATTCTTAATTTTATCCTTCTTTGTTTCATTTGTCGCAAATTTTCTTTCCATTTCCATTTTCTAAAGTTTGTTCTTAGTTTTTCATCCTTTTAGTTATTTTGCAAGACTCCTTGCCCTATGTGACCAAACTAGTTTCTCAACTTTGGTCCACCTAACTACGTAATTAACTCTTTTTGGATATTTCTGGTTTTTGTTGAATAATGAGAGGGCAAGAACACTAAGAATGGATTGGGTGTTGTGGGAGGGATTGAATAACTATATAATATTGTGATTTATATTAAGAAATATGTAATATTTCTTTTCATTTGTCAAAGTGATCAGAAGATTGGTGATCAGAGGATTAGATTTTCATTTCACTCTCCCTGATCTCTGGAGAGGGGAGAGGAGCTACAGGTGGAATCAGTTGTCAATGACCAATGATTTAAGCAATCATCCTTATGTAGTAAAGTGTCTATAAAAACCCAAAAAGACTAGATTCAAAAAACTTCTCAGCAGCGGAATGAATAGAGGTGCTGAGATTATCCTGTGACGTTTAAAGAGGGCGTGGTAACTCCATACCATTTCCCCAGACCTTGCTTTATGCCTCTTTTCTGTTTGGCTTTTTTGTAGTAAATATATTTTATAGTAAATGAGTCATTTGGTAGGAAAAGTATTTGTAGACATCTGTAAGCTGACCTAGCAAATTAATGAAACCAATGATGTCAGGGTTCCTGGGAATATTTGATTTAAAGTCAGTTGGTCAGATATACAAATAACAACCTAGATATAAATTAGCATCTGATATACAAATGGGATCTTGGAAATATTCTGAAGTCCACTAATGTGAAAGACAAGTGACAACCTGAATTTGTGATGGGCTTGTGAAGCATTAAACCCTTAATCTGTGGAATCTGGTGCTATGTTTGGGTAGATAATGTCAGAATGAGAAAAATTTTATAATTCCAACTTGGTGTCACAGAAAATCTCTTAGGACACACACAGGAGATACAAAGTAGAGAAAACCTGAGTTTCTCCCTACAAAGGAGTAGAATAAGAGAGTTTTATTATTGTACTGGATACGATCATAAATTTTTGTAATCAAATGAACCCTAAGTAGTATATCTCAAGTTTATTCTGTATTAGGTTCATTGACTTTTTCATCTATTTATATAAAAGAAGCTTTAGAAGTAAACCTCATCTCAATGATATTTTATGAATGTTTTCAGTTGAAGTATTCACTAGGTATTTATAGAGATAATATATGAAACATTAACTCATTCAATATGAAGTTTTGTTTAAAAGGATACTCAACTTTGGTGCAGTTATAAGACCATTTCCTTTGATCAATTTTAATATTTCCATACTTAGTGTATATTTTCCATCATTTAGAAAATATTAAAACAAAACTATATTCCAACTATTGATTTTTCTTTGCCTGTTAAATATTTAAATAGCTTATTTTTCCAAAAGTAGTAAAACAATTCTTACTAATTTGTAGATTTTGTTATGCAAATAGGTTCTTTGTTATGCAACTAGGTAGAACATATAGATTAATCTTTAAAAGCTTTAATTATTGTATATGAGGAAAGTATGTGGTGATGGTTATACAAAAAACACTTTAACGTCTTTAGTCAGAATTTTTGGGAAAAACAAACAAGTCCTAGTAATGTTATACAGTAATGCTGTGTTATGTGTTTGGATACTGTACTTGAATGTGTAAGGATAAATTTTTAGCAAGCAAATTGTTCTGATCTGCTTTTCTGACTTGGATATAACATTTATTAGTGCTGGGTTATAGTTGATTGTAACTTTAATTTGTCATCAATGTTTTTATCAAATAGGCAGACTTTCTATATAGCAATAAACAAAAAAATTAACAATCCAAAGAAAAAGGAGTAACGTGTAAGAAAATCCATTATAGACACCCCACCCACCACCACTACCACCACCACATTCTAGTAAGCTTATGAAAGTGCTTATCCTCTGCCTAGAGAGATGCAAATCAAAACATTGAAAATGGGCTTTTTTCACAAATACATTTTTCTCTGAAAAGCAAATGTTACTTTTTAATAAAAGATCTTTGGGGCTTTGATATTTACCTTGAATATATTTGAATCTAAATTAATTTATCATTTTTAAGGAAACTGGGTTCTGTATACATTAGGTGAGAACTTCTAGTTGATGAATTTGGTAGATAAGAATGTAGTTCAAAAATAGTTGTTCTGTGACTAAAATGTAGATCCAGAACAAATTAAGTACTTCCTACATTCAGTCTTCTTTAGAGTAATGCAATTCTTACAGTTTATCCGGGCAAAGGAAAAGGTCAGACACATTTTTCCACCAGTGAGCTGTGATGGAAACTGACTTGTATTCTGGCTTTCATTTTTTTTTTTCATGCAAATGATAGTTAATGCAATAATTTTCACAAAAAGAATATTGTAAACATATGGCTGCTTGGAGAAGCATATATTTATTTAAATCGGTGCAAATACAGGCATAATTGGTAGTAGTGTCGTAGGAAGGAGTGTGTACACTGAGAGCTGGTGGCACCAACACTTGTAAATCTTAACCTAAAACGTGTCTTGAATAGACAAAGGACAGGCATTATTATCTCAAGGCCAGGCAGTTTCTCTTTTATTTTCCAAACTGGTTTATTGAATACAAATATGTTTGTGGCTTTTTCATTGAAGGGCTCCTGGAAGACTGTCTCTATATAATTTTGTAAAAAATGATGCATTAGACGCCCATGCATAAATAAGTATGTCTTCTTGTAGACCAAATAGATGATTTAATGAACTCACTATATTTGCATCTAACTTTTATAAAGTTATGTCTTTATGTCATCATAAAGACAAGAGTAAGAATAAGGAAAGTTTGCTACTCAGAAATATAGCTATGAAATTCTATATTACCTCTCACTTTTCAGGATCAAATCTTGGATAAGAGAGAGGAAAAACAAGAGGAGAATGATTGAAACATCAAAACTTAATGTAGGAGAAAATGGAAAAATGGGCTTCAAATATGGAAACTAGTTGAAGAATATGATGTTTTAAGATAATTTATCCTTGAGACAGCTACATAATACTTTTAAGTAGAGCCCAGTAGTTTTTCCAAATATTTAATAAGAGCATACAGTAAAAAGTAAATATTCATAAAAGAAAAAGATCATGGAGCTGATTAAATACATGGTATATATGTTTATATATATATAATTAGATATTATATATATGTCCCTAAAATAAGCATATATATGTCCCTAAAATGAACAAAAATAACCTACTGCAATTGGGATTTTGGTGTTTTTTTTACTGAAATTTAAATGTGTTCTATGTTGAATAGTGGGTTGAAGACTATACAAACATCAAAAAAATGAAAGAATAAGTCATTAATATGCATGAGTTAGATTTGACCTCAGAGATCTTAGATCAAATATGACTGGGTTTGCATTGCTTTAGGAAAATTGTAAGGCAATATTTAGAAGAAAATTATACAGTGGAATTTTGCATTCCAATTTGAGAAATAGTGCTTTGGTTCTAACGAGCAGATGCTCAACTGTGTATTGAGAGACCTGATGCAATTAAAAGATGTTTTTAGGTGGGAGGAGATCATTCAGCCATGTATCGCCTGTCAGATCTACCTTGGCCAGCTTTCTGCACAACAGATGCAGTTAGATTTTCCTAAGTCTATTCAGTCAGCCATTAATTTGGCAGCAGTGCCTCTAACAATAAATTCTAAGACCTGGGCTTGGAAGCCTTACGTGCACCTTTTTTTAATATACTAGAGATCAGACGTGTCATTGCAATGATAAGAGTATGCTTAATAATAGGTGAATGAGAATATGATAGAGACTGAAATTGGAAAAGGAGGAGATAGCTAGTTGGGATAGTCTACTATAATCCATGTCTGTATTTTTATCTCTCAGTACATATATGTGATAAAGAAGTATTAAATTATTAAAAAGCCGGCTAAGAACGCCTCTTTTTAGAGTAAGTGGCTTCATCAACAATGTTTTATCTTGGTTGACACTTATTTATTTTAAAAATCATAGAAGGGGAAGCAGGTGCATCTTAACTAAAATGTAGAGCTTTGAGACACCAAGTCATTTACTGGAGGCAAAATTTGATTCAACTGATATGCTTTCCCTTGTCCATTCTTTCCCTTTTCTTTCTTCATTTCTCTTCAGGTCAGGGACTGGCAGCATAATTAAAATTTGAATTATTTATGAAGAGCCATTAAAGTGGGTAGCTTGTGGATTAGTCAGAGACAGCGGAGCTGACACTAAGCTGCATTTCTTTTAGTCTCTCACAATAAATGATACCTCTACTACCTTGAAAATAAGCTTATGAAGTTAAAGCTTTTCAAAGAAAAATATTGTGACCATTTACACTGAACTAAAGAGAAGTGTGCTATGTATTATGATTGTCACGTGCAAAAACATATCTTTTGTTAGTACCTCTATACATAAAAGATGTTTCTGTGTCAATAATTCATTAATATTAAATAGAAATATAATTACCAAGGGGAAAATTTTTTTGTAGATATATAAAGATATGTCTGGATCTAGAAATATATACACGTGGGTATCATTAAGTGCGCATTTTATATTTGGACAGGGACTTTGAAACAGTTCAGGAACATCTGTCACCCGCATGATGTGTTGAAAAGCAAAGAAATGGAAATGGGTGTCTGTTTTCTCAGAAGCATTGGGTTCTGTAAATATAAACATCGTTTTTTTTACTCTGTCAATTAGAATGAGTTTATGGGCCTAATGTAATTTTTGAAAACAGTGAGAGCCTACATAATAATGTTAGACTATAATATTCACTAATTTGATGAAAGAAAAAGAAATATGATGTGTTTTTTTACAGCCTTATCTTAGAATGGGGCGGGGGAATTTTGTGACGTTTCATTTTGCACAGATTGTGGTGAACCCCTCTGTATTTTGCTTATCATATCATGTAACATTTGCTCATTCTATTTAGATGAAAACTAAATCTTTGCTTTACCCTCCTTATAAAATATGGGCAACAATCGTGGATAATAGTTTTGATGACACTAAATTAAAAACAACTTAAATATTTCTTGGCTTTTATTTTTACTTCTCATTATTCGCTTTTAAGAAACCTCTAAGCAGATGATGTTAATATTGAAATACTGAGTTTCATGGAATATTTTTATTCATATTAATTTTAATCTCATAATTCTTTAACCTTACACAATTTTGTAAAGGAAAAGTGACAGTTAATCTTTTTTTTTTTTTTTTTTTTGAGACTAGGTCTTGCTATTTTTGCCCATGGAACTGTAGGCTCACGTTGTCCAGGGTACCACAGACTCAAGCAATCCCCAGCCTCAGCTTCCCAGGAAGCTGGGATTACAAGCTCATGGCACCACACCCAGCTGTATTTTTTTGGAACTAGGTCTCACTACAGGCCCCAGGCAGGACTCAAATTTTGATCCCTAGCCCCGGCCACTTCATAGGCTGAAGCTTATAGGCATGAGCCACCGTGCCCGGCCAACAGTTAATCTTTTTTAATTTGGTAGCAAAATTTTGAAATAGCACTAGCCAGACTTCTTTTTCAAAATTAATTAAAAATTTTTTTTCATTTGGAGTCAAATGACAAAGAATAAATTGTTTGTAAAATAATAATAATAATAAAAATAACAACAACAACAACATAGCTCTCCGTCTTCTTGTGTTCTCTTCTCTAAATGATTCTTTTCTCTATCTGCAGATGGTTTTATGTACATCAGTGGATGTGTTACATAATAAACTAATGCTAGTAACTTTATTAGCAACATCAAATGATAAAAAATACTTGTTATTTGTTTGCATGGAAATATTACTTGTTTTGTCATTTTCTGAAGAACAGTTTGGTCACCTTCTTCATTAGCATTTACAATTGCAATTATTTCCAGATATGTTAGTCTTAAGGAAAGATAGACTTATTTTAGCAGTTTAAATACTGAGATCATTGAAAGAAAAGTCCCAACATCAAAAAAATCTACCTCAATTTTCCACTCAGAATAAGAAGTTTAGATGTACCTCTGATGTCCTCTTCTCCATATATGGCGTTTACAATGAATGTGAGACACTTGATTAGAACAAATAAGTGGATCACTTAGTGATCTGAGTGGTCCTTGTACCGTCATTGATTAGTGTCTGAAAGAAGACTTCATTAACCTAAGGAACGTTTATTAAGATGAAAATACATTGGCAAAGGATACACTTTGGGTTGGTCTGCTGAATTTTGGATAGGTCATAATAATAAGAAAAAACAAAAATAAGAAAAAAACAAAAAGAGTGAGTGGTCTGAGAAGTCTGGAGCTAATGAGATTTTTAGAGTCACATATGCTGCGAAGGAGAGGAAAGGTTATGATACATAACAGGTTTGCTACAATGTGTTCCATAGCATCTAGGATCTGAGAGACATTCTATAAAACAGGGCCATATCCCACTACATTCTGGGCATACTTTTTATTATATAACTTTCCTCATAGATTCAGTAAATCATTGCATTTGTAAAAGACATTAAAAAAGTCTTTTATTAGTGTTTGTTTAGTCCAGTATTTCATATGCATTCAAAATCATGCATATGTGAGTATATGACAATATTTGAATGTTTTATACAAATGTATGTATGAGCAGTATAATTTGAATCATAAATACATATGTGTCTACTCATGGATTTTATTGAATTATATATGAATATATTCATGCATATGAATTATATATGTTTATATTATCTATAAATAAAATATAATTTGGAACTAATGTGGATACACTGTGAAACAATTTCAGAGTTACTGGTATAGGTTTTAAAAACAGATTTGGTAATTAGCCAGCTAGAACAAAGTCTGCTTTTGTCCATTTGAGCAATTCTAGAAACATTTCTTATATTTCTGAGGTCTAGTTCTTCTATTTTAAACTCATGAAAATGGTTTTTACTCATAGGATTTTATTAAGGATGGAATTTCATAATATACGGTGCTTTTTGTGTGAGGTTCAATTATGGTGTTACTTGATAATAAGTTTTATCTTGTCATATTATGCTTGCATGGGGTAAGTCTTATGCATTTGGGTCTTGTTTAAATTATTTGCTTAATTTTCATGAATATAGCACTGTTGGTCATTTTTGTCATCTTGATATTTTATTTCAGTTCTTTGAAAAAATATTTATTTTCCAAATGATTCTGGTAGGACTGTTAGTGATGATGTTGTTGACAGCATAAGGATGACCATACATAGCTGCTGCTGAGTGTCAGGCACTATTCTAATATAAAATTTATATGAATCATTTAAACTTTGGTAAGCCCTATAAAATACCTAGTACACTCATCTCAATCTTCCAGACTCAAAACAAACAAAAGGAACAGAGTGGGGTTAAGTAACTAGCTTAAAGGTTACAGTGCTCATAAATGGTAGAGTGAATAGTCAAATCTAGCAACAGGACTCTTGGATTTTACTACTCATGTCCAACCCTGGAGTTTTAACTACCATGGAATATTCAGAGAAGGGTCTTCATGAATGGTCCTTGCCCTGGTAGTAAGCATGTGAGCCAAACCAAGTTTAAACTTTCAATTCTCTAGCATTTCAGTATCAGTGTGCCTGGATGGTTATGATTGTGTCCTTCCACCTACAGAATAACCCTTTTAGCATTTGAAACTGAGAGTAGTATGTATTTAATAAGTGCTTGATCGAAGAGTGCCGATAATCATTTCACCCTTACCTGACAATTAAACCATACTCTTCCTCTAGAAAGTGTGCTATCTAGAAACAAAATTATCAGTTGAATATTTTTCAGAGACTTTCTACTTATTTATTGTACTCCAGTAGACCTCTTAATTTATATTGTTTTTAAAAATATTTTAAGTATTTATTTAAATATTATTCATTGATCATTTTGAAATCTCTAAATTTGTAGAAAAACATTCTGTCTCTTCAATCTATAATTGTTCTCACTTATAAAGGTAGGGCATTGGTAGTCACCTCAAAAGATTGAGTGACCTCAAAGGGATAGATGTGACTGAATGTTATAGGCATATCAAGGACTAACAATTGCAGTTTAAAATAAAATTTAAAAGCTAAAGTTTGCATTTAAATCTCACTACTACATAAACTGTCTGAGTTGAAGACTTCTGTAGTATCAATTTTAGGTGGAAGATGGCACTTTCTCAGAAGGGTCTACCATGTTCCCAGTATGTGTGGCTATCTATCTATTGATCGTTATATGTATCAAATTATCTCTCTAGATGCAAATCTGCCTTTGGGTCTGTCTTTTTGTGTACCTATCATATGGTTACCTACCTGTGCATCCCTGTCTATCTTGGTATTTACTCATGAATAAAGTATTTGATTTTCATAGCAAATTAAGTGTTTTTTAATAAACAGAAAATACTTTCAAAGGTATAGAAATTGCTTGTACTTTCATCTAGTAGCTCAAATGATTGATTATGGGTGAAAAAGGGGATCATGTTGGGAAGAGAAGAGTATGAGTGATATATAAATATTTTCAAAGGAACATTCTTGGTGATATGTTTCATTTAATCAACCTAAATTCTTTAAATTATCTTTGCAAGTTTTAGATGAGAAAGTCATAATTTGTCATATAGTGATGGTAATGAATTGGTAGACTTAGTTCTATAAATCCTACTGACAAACTTAAGTCTGTATAAGGCTGGAGGACTCAAGTAGTAGACCTGGTAGGAATACCCAAGAGTAGAAATCCCTTAGGTAAGCAGTATATGTCATTGTTGTCCAAGTAGATTATTCATATATTTTCAAATTGGCTAAGACTCTTTTCTAAAGCTCATGAAAGCATTATTTTTCTTTTTCAAAAGGGAGGAGGGGCAAGTAAAAACAGGATTTAGGAGTGTAATCTCTGAAGGGAAAAGAGAGGGAATAAAGCATCTCTTTAGAATGGGGCATGTTTGGTCTACTGAGTCCCAGGAGTAAAGAGCAGGATTTCCTACTTTTTCAACTATAATAAGTTTAAATTTCATGTGTATTTATTCATACCTTTTCCTTCTAGTTCCAGGAAAAAAAATGTCCTTTCCTTTGCTTGAAGCCATTGGACTTACCTTGATTTCAAAACATTTTGCTTCCCGTTGTTTCCAACATTGGAATATCTCCCTCAACAATCACTTTTTCTATTTTAATTTCATTTTCTTCCATTTTTACTGAATCCTGCATCAAAACTTTTAAGTTTATACATGCTCCAATATCTCCCTCCTATGAGATCAAATCACAAATAAAATATTATTAAAGACTATGTTTCGCTTTTCCATTACTTTACAACTAACCTTATACCAGAGCCTTCCAGAATTTCAGACTACTGGATCAGCATATTTTTTAAATGTGAGAATTAGCCTAACTTACTAGTTATTACTATATCTAAATAACTAAATTTCATAATAGAGAGGCTATTATAACACAAAGAGGGAAGACATTATGTCTCTTTTGTTTTATATACCTATGTTAGGGTTTTTATAGTTCTGGATTATAATATTCTTGCTCTCACTAATTTCAAGTATTTATTGTGATCTCATCATTGCATCTCAGGCCTTATATCCATAGTACTACACTGATTTTGAATCAAACAAGGGAAGCAACTTACTTCTGTAGATTGAGTTCTCAGTTGTACATGGAAATTACCCTAAGACCCATATGCATTTCTCAGAAAATAGATGGCTGGCACTAAGAATATATGTTTTTGGTGTCAAGACAGGGGTAATGTATGTGATTGGTGGTAAAATATAGACTGCTATGAGCTTAGGGCCAAAAAACTGTCTCATTTTCTGTGCTACTCCCTTTGAGGAGCTGACTGGCATTGATTTGCTCCACAGATGCCTTATGTACAGTGCCATACTGACTGTAATACAGTAGGGAAAGTAAGCTATTCACTGGAAATCATAGAATCTTTGATTTTCTTTGTAATAAATATATTAAAACATGGCATAAATATAAATAACAAAAAATATATAGTATTGTCATTATTTAACTTAGAGTTTTTGCTAGCACTTTACCATTGATACCATCCCTAGTGAATATTCAGCACATTCTTAAAATTTGTTCAACAATATATCATTTTAGTGATGGTAGTGTAATCAGAATTAAGAGGGATCTTTTCAAAAAGAAAACATTTTATTAAAATTTTTTTATGAAATTTATAATATTTCAGTTGTTTGTACTATTCTCTTGTCAAGTAATATTATCATACTACCTTCTAGTGAATGGTGTAAGGTCTTCATGCTTAAGCTTTAATTTACAATATAGGTTATAATTAAAAGGAATTTTTGAATAGGATATGAAACTCAATGTGTAATGTCCAATATACTTTAAAAAGTTTTCATAAGTCTATACACTACAGTTTCATAAGTCTATACACTACAGTTTATGCTCATATATATGTATACATGTAGATGTGCTTATACACATAATATTATAATCCTAAACTATTTGTATATGTGTATTTTCTGTACCCTATATAGGCATATGATGATGATTATTTACAGTGTTATGATGCAACACAACTTAATGTGATTTTTAGCAAAATATATTAGAAATTACACCCCATTGCTTCTCAGCCTTTTGGCTAAAACCAGGGGTAGAAATTATACTCAATAATTTTATCAGGTAAGAGTAAATCACTACTTTTATATATTCTTGTCAACACTTGAAAGTATAGTAAAGGATACCACAACTTGGAAAGATCAAACTCTTGTACTGAATTTTAATCATATACATAGGTACTTACACATAGTAGAAGGCTATGAAACAAATTTCAGTAATCAGAATGAATGTTTTAGCAAGTTGGCAGAATTATTCATTTATTTAAAGAATCTGATTACTAGGTGGTTGGTTGGTAGTCAAAGTAGAGAAAGAAAGGAGATTGTACAGAAAATCTTTGACAGAGGACAATCCAACATTGCCTCTGCAATGAAACATTTGCCCATCAGTCACTGATATTTATGTATTATTGACAGACTGTCCCTGGATGCAACAGTCTGTTCTAGTCATTTATATTAAATATTTAATTAATGGGAGGATCCAAATGCTAGCTCCATGCTCAATAAGCTATTTGTCACCTAGCTTTTTAAATGAAATAATATATATAGCTTATAGCAATTATTGTAATCCAGCAAATCATATTTCTTATATATGAGTTTTATATTACAGCAAAATGTGAGCTGCATTAATTTTTCATAAAATATTTAGTAAGGGTTCACTAATGAAATCAACCTTATTTGATACTCAGCATAAGTCTATGAACAAATGACAAGTTACTTGTCCTCAGAAACCTTATATTCTGGAGTTGTAAGACAGACAAGATGTATTCACATTGAGAAAAAAGGGAATGAGGAAATAAATATGGTCATATATTTGGGAGGAGACTTTAGAGGGTTGCCACTAGGTGACCTTTGAACAGCAAATATTTCTTTAATAAATGAGAGAACAACAGGTTTCCCAGACAGAAAAAAAACAATTTTGAGTTTCTGTATGAGACTGGTCGAATGAGATTGTATAAGTAGGGAAAGGTAGGAGGAATACAACTTTGCAGGGAATTTGGATTTGTTCTCAATGCAATAAATCCATGTTTCACATAAGAGAAGAAAGGATTCACTCCAACAGAACTGTTGAAAACAGAATTCTAAATCTTGAAAACTGAAAAGTCTGACACTAGAATGTAATAAATGTAAGCAATGGGATGAGCTCTATCCTTCATGTCTTTTGAGGCCAGGTTTTCTCACAACCTGAACTTTTATATATTATATTGGATTTTTCTATATATATTGTCAATGAGGTGAATAATAGCATAGTATTATGTTTGTATATATATATCAGCAATGTATAGTATGCAATGTATAATAATAGGTATATTATATATATATATATATCTCAGCAATGTTACACAAAATGTCAGACTTCTAATATTTACTGTTATAAATCATATGAATAACACCATAACTCAGAAAGTGATATATTTATTTGGAGAATATGAAGCTACAGAAACTAAAAGGTATGTAAGTTTTGTTGTACTTCTAGGTGTTAAATATATTTTTTCCTCCCACCCTTAAGAGTTTCTTCCAAAAAGGGACACCAAAAATTAAGAGCAGAAATAATAGGGTGAAACAAATGAAAGAAAAAAGAAGTCATAAAAGGTTTATGATGCAAATTATCATTTATACCTTTCCTTTTACCCAATTGCATACATGTAATATTATGTTTTTCCAGTGTCCTTTACTGGAAAACACAGGATATTCAAAAGATTTATGTTGAGTGTTGATTTATTTTTACTTTTCTTAAAAAGTAAAAAATGTAATAAAATAATTAAATATTATAAATGTAATAAGAATTAAAAAATGTAATAAGAATTAGCTGAACTAAATTGGAGAATCTGAATGGAGAGGAAGGAGAATGGGATCTTTTCTCACACTGATTTATAGTTCACTTTTAGTGACCACTTATTTAGAATATAGTAAAGGGAAATTACAATTTGTGTGTGTGTGTGTGTGTGTGTGTGTGTGTGTGTGTGTGTGTTTGGTAAATTAAAATAAAAATTGGCTGAATAATCTATTGTGACATCAATTTTGATGTTGTTTGTTTTCAAATCAGAATAGAAATACTCCACAAGCAGAGTGAAGGGGAGGGTGAAGGTACTCATCAGATTTAGTTGTCAAGGAAGAAAAGCAATCCTTTCCAAAATATACTGCAATTTAAAAAATGTTTTGACCTGATGTTTTTGAGCCATATGATAACACACTAAATGCAAAGTTCGTTTGCTTCAGGGAATCTGTTTTAAGCCTTACACATTTTTTGGGAAAATAATCATGTATTTTATCTCATGTACAAATATAATAAAAGTAAACTACATGGATTAAAAAAAATAAATAAAAACCAGTCTTTGGAAAAAAAATAAACTACATAGGATCATAAATTTTCTTAAATAAAAAATGAGAAGGATTTAGCATAAAACACTAACATCAACATGCCTTTATTTACTTATTAACATTAGCAAGTATTTTATGTCTTAACAGATTCTTTTTGGATTTTTTTAGTTAAAAAGTGACGCAATAGCTTTCATATTTCCTCAGAAGTTAAAATACTCTTTAGAACTGGTAATATGTAAGTACTGATAATTGCCCTTGATTATTGCTCTTGGATATTATATTACATATGAAATATAACAGTATTGTAGTTACAAAGCTTCTTTCTCTGTCAGTTCCCCTGTTAAACAAATTTAAATTATCACACCACGACCTTTGTCCCTGCTCAGTTCATGCTTTTGTCATTTCTGATCTGTATTTCTGTCTTTCTGCTGTAGATTTTTATTTCCTTTTGATTTGATTCTTTTTCTACATTATAGACAGTTATTCCTTGACATTAAAAAGTTTTAATTTTATCTTTCCACCCATAATACTATGCTCAAACCCTTCAGTATGTACTCAGATTATTTTGAAAGTACCTACCATCTACATTCTAGCTTAATCCTTTCTTCTCCAGCCTTCTCTTCACTCTTCTCTATAACTCCTCCCACTTGCTTCTAACTCCTCCCACTTGCTTCAATTTATAGCCCCACAAATTGTATCCTGATCTGAACATGCCTCCTTTTATATAACTGGTAAGTTCCTATTCTTAAAACTGGACTTTTTCTACAAGTTTTCTGGGTTTTTTTCCTTTTTGTGTTCCTTAATTCACCTCATCCTGCTACCACAGTTTATATTTAAGGTAAATGTTTCTTCCTTTGTGTAAAATGTTTAGTTCTTATCACAAAATGGTGACATTTCCTGGTGCCATTATTTCTATATCGTGGCTCCTTGAGTCTAGAAATTGTGAGTTCAGTGGAAGTGGACACTCAGTAATATATATGTGTGTGCATATATATGCATATATACATGTGTGTGCATGTTTATGTGTGTATATACACGTATGAATGAATGAGAAAGTACTGTGTAGCTACGAGAGGGAGTAAAAGTATTGTATTTGTGACAAAGCCATGCAACCCTGCTAGTTTTCAAATTCTGCTTCTCAGCTACCACTAACAGGCAAGCTACCTTAGCTCTTTGTGCTTCACTTTTTGGATTGGAAAATGAATGCTATAAGAACAACTACCTTCGAGTATAGTTGCAAGTTTATCAAAATTGCAATGTATAGTATTTAATTTTGCCTCTTGGGAAACATACTCATATTCTGAGTCTAGAGAATAAATGAGGCTAGGGTAGACTGTATTTCAAAGAGTCATTGTTGAAATGTCTAACAAGTAAACTAAGATAAATGACAAATGGTTTGATACACTGGTGTTTTGAGAACACTCAAGTTCACATAGTAAAAAGTACATAAATCATAAAAAATAAAGTGATGGTTTGCTAAACTTTTTTCTTGCATGTGCTCTGTAGTTCTACAAGTGATAACTGTTAATTCACAAAAATAAAAAAAGCCATCCTGAGGAAGCTAGGCATTTGGTATCAGGGAGGTCCAGGTTTGCATCCCATCTCTTGCCTCTTCCAAGGTTTGTAATTATTGTTCAACTATATGACACTTCCTAATTGGGAGTTTGTTATTTTCATGGCTCCAATGTATGGCATACACAGAATTGAAAATTGTTTTCACCACATGGATCTTAAAAAAAAAAAAAAAACCCACCAAAACCCAAAACAAAAACCAAATTAACAGGGAATTGCAGTATAAAATTCATTCTACACCCTATTAAGGAAATGGAAAAATGTACTACAGCCCCATCCTGTGACAACTATTAGAGTAACTAATATAGTGATTATTTTCCAAGGTTTTAGTTGATCATCATTATGATAATATATTGTTCTTTTAAAATTAGCTCATATGTATATCTATATAGTTGATTTGAAATACAATCTATAGACAATAAAATGTGCAAATTTTGTGAAATCTGCCAGTTTTGATAAACATTTATGGCAATATAATCTAAACCTTAAGAGAGAGATAAATTCCAATATTCCATTGGTTTCCTTTTTGCCCCATTTGAGAGTGGTATTAAAACAAGACAGAAAATTTTTCTTTCTTTTTTTTTTTCTTTCTCATATCACAATAGCAACCAATTCAGGTGCTTATAAATTGGTCATTATGACCTTTTAAAATGTGAAAATTATTTGGGTGACTGAGGCAGGTGGTGTTTCAGTTTTTGTTTAATGTTGTTCAGTAACTTTTCATTATTTTATGACTGAGAGATCAGAGATTTGTTTCTTTGAAGTGTTTCTTAGTATGTATGCTTTGTGCCTGTTGATCTACTGAGGCTGTGTTCCTCCTCTGCTCCCAGGACACCTTGGAAAGTTGAAGTCCTCTTTATTAAATTTTACACAGGGAGATTTGACCTCTCTTTCACCAAATTATCTCTAGGATAAATATTTTTTAAAATTAGTGTGTCTAAAGAACCACCCTCTCTGCTGCAATGGTAGTATAACAGAATTTTAGTATAATACGTGTGTGTGTGTGTGTGTGTGTGTTGTTACTGCAGCCTGATGTTCTTTCCAGTATGTGAAACTGGTTAAAATGGTCATGCTTCAGTGAATCTGGTTAAAAAAATTATTTCTAACTTGAATTTATGTTCTCACTTCAATTATTTGAAAGCGAATTGTTTGGGTATTAAAAATGTTAGTCTGTGAATAAGAAAATATGGAGTCTAATTTTACCTTCCCCAGTTTTGTAATTATCAATATCCTGTTTGAAATGACTGTGAGAGCAAAGAACTTGGGAGAAAGCAGCACAATTCAAACAGGGTCATACCTGTGTTTAGTGCCATTTGGGTCCAGGAAATTTTTTTTTCCTCTGAGGTCACCAGAAATGCTCCTGTTCCCAATTATCTGTCTTCCAAAAGAAGGAATGCCATGAGGGACGAGAACTCTTATGGGAGACATACAAATCTATGAAAATCTGCCAACTAATTAGGAAAAACTGTACAAGTGACTGCCTGCCTGCTGAATGGTCATCATTAACCTTATTCATGAAGTGCTCTATCATTGTCAGTTTATGGTGGTTACTATTGCTATTAATAGACATAGTCATGACTGATGGCATCTTACAATCTAAAATAGACCCTGTGTGATAGCTGGAGACATTCTTTGCTTGGCTTACTAGGTACTTTCAAGATGTTACCTTGGCTGCTGTACAAGCCACTTCATGCCTATTACTTGTACTTGCACCTCTTCACACATTTCCTCTTATGTCCTAGTTTTGTTTCTTAAAAATTGGAATTAATTGTGCTCTTTATTAGATGTTCAACTGTATTTTTTCAAAATCTTGGAACCTCCTCTTTGTTTAGCTGTACAAAGTAATTGCAACTTTTAAAATTACTGAATATTTAGAGATGATCATCTTTTAGCAACTTGAAGTTTCATTCTTATTTAGAAAGCAAGTATTTTCATCACTTTTAATAATACAGTTTCTAGCTATTCCCTTACTAGAGTTGTCTTTACAATTTGGGAAACCCAAACCAAAGACATCAGCTCCCCTTGGAATCTATTAAAGGTGAATTTCAATTGTATAGGAGAGGTTTTGCATGAACAGAATTACCCAGGGATTTATTCTAGACAAAAACAAATTATGAATCATTGTGGCACAGAACAAGCTGTAAGTCCACGGGGATTTCAGAGAATTTTGCTCTCCAGTGGCAATGGTGATTGGCATAAGACAGTGATCACTGACACCATGAAACATTAATGCTGCCTGGCAAGCAGAAGGTTTGCCATGGATTTGTTGTGGGGGTTACACATTCTGTTTCTTGCTTATTATCTTTGCGTGTTGAGTGGACATGCTAGGAGATACTTTTTGCTTTGTTAGAAAATCAGCTTGACACTGTTGCTGTTGTATAATTCAATTTGATTATATTTTTCCCAAGAAAGGCAGTAACCCTCAAAGAATTTTTCATATGTTTGATCCATATGATTTTGATCAAAATAAATTCAATTGTAGAAATGGAATTTAGCTCAAACTATACATTCACAATAAACTAGTAGTTATGCTTATGTAAGTGTGGTAAAGTTGCAAAGTTGAAACCGTTAGGAAAAAATTTTGGAAATACTTTTGAAAGGTTTTAGTGTCTTGCTCTTTTAGCTACTCTCTAACCAGGCAATCCAGTGCCTCCTTTCTCAAGCTGTTAGTTTACATACCTTATCGAAGATGAAATAATGAGATTCTTACGTTCTGCTTTTTTTTTTAAAACAGACAGTCACATCTTCCAGAACTTTTTAGCTGCTTTGGAAATACTGCTTTATCTCCTTTAGTTCAGCAATTCATCTAATTTAAGAAATATATTTATCTCTACTGAGACACAAAACATTTTTGTATTTTAATATTTTCTGTTGCTTAGCATTGTATTTTCATTAACTGTATTTCTCAGTTTTCTTTGTTTCTCTGGCACCTAACTTTAGCTGTCTATTCTTGCCCTAGATCTTGCAGAATTTGATATTCTATAGACAGATTTTGAAAACACCTAAAACAGTTTTATATAAAGGCGTAGCTGTATAATGACACATCAGACTTTAATTCTAATATTCACATTCACACACACACCCCACATATATTTTAAATCTAATTATGCTACAAAAATATTAAATTAATACAGCGATCAATGTCTTATCTCCACCTCCTACTTACACATGAGACCTTGTGTAAAATTAACCAAATACTCAAGTGTAACATAAGAAAACATATGAGAGCTGTTCATAATGTACTTAGGAAGGTCAAATGAGATAAAGGATGTGAAAAAAAAAAATTCAAGCTTAATAGCCAGGGTGGAAATTTGAAAGAGGCCACTAAGTCAGAAATTCTGAAATAATACAAAACTATGTTCTTCTGAGAATATTTTTTCCAAAGGTGTCCTTGTTTGTCTGTAGTTCTCCGTTTCTAATCACAACCATTCTGTGTTTTACTTGTCACATTTTTCTTATTTAATTTCCCTTTTGTTTCAACTGGCATGCTGACATCTGATTATGTTATTATGCACTTCCACATGAGCTTTACACTTATTTCCTAGAAGTTATAACTTCATTCAGTTTAACATAACTTAGGACTCTTTGTCTAATATAGAAAATTAAAATTAAACCTGCATATAATTTGTACATAAAAATGTCTGTAAAGAACATTTTTAAATACAAATATGATCATTATATTTTAGGCTTTTTTCTTCTCCATATGCACTTTTTTCCTTTTTTAGGAGTATAAAATACTTTTTGATAACTAAACAGATTTGTAGTTAGGTTTGGTTACCTCAACCTGTCATGTCACTAAGGATTTAAACTAAAAGCTAATTAAAATTTTAATAAGTGAAATATACATGGGATATATTTATTCATTGAGATAAAATAGCCATTTTAATAATAAGAATGCATCTTGCCAGCATGAAGTGTTTTCCCTAGAGAAGCTCAATGCCTTTGAAAAAATAATAAAACCTGCAAATTATCTCATTAATGTGCACATTAATTAATGAATGAATATTCTTTTTTCTCTCATTTAGGGACACACATCAAGGTGAAATATGAAAAACTTTCTACCTATAAAGTAGTCCATTGAAGAAACACTGAGTCTGGTCCAGAAAATTCTTAAAAGTCCTTAGTCTTTATTCTGTTTATGAAGCCAGTATGGGATTTCTGGTCACCTTTGAAAATGGAAATTTTAACCTTTAAGTGTAGGAACCAAAACCATCACTTAGAAAATTCAAAAGCTAGAGCTAAATGTAAATAATTCTGTGATTTCTCTGTTGGAGTCTGTATAGAGTAAAGGTTAAGGCCGTGGGGTCTGGAGGTCAGCTCAGTGGACTTTCTTCCCACTGCTGAGTGGGCCCTGAGTGGGTGAGCTCTGTGGTGTCCCTGAACCTCGGCTTTCTCCCGTGTGAAGGTGGATCACCTCATCTTGTTCATGGTTTATTGTGGTGATTAACAGAGGAAATGGATGTAAAACATCATATTATTTTGGCAAATAGCTAGTTTACAGGTACTTGGCTATTTTAATAATGACTTAATAACTGCTGACAATAACAAGCATATACCTGCTTAGCTAATCTTTTCTTCTAGTTGGAAAATTTAGCCCATTTGAGGAAAAGTTAGGAACCAATTGTATTTCAGACTGTCTCTTTAAAATAGATGTAAAAAGGGCAAGGACCTATTGCAGAATGAGATTTTAAGAGTGCAGTTAAAAAAATCTGGATCCTTCTCTTCTTTCAAAAGATAGATCATAAATAAAATGTTCTTTAGTTACACTATGGATGGGGAGAAGATGGAGAAGACTTGATATTAAAAAAGAAGTAAACTGTTTATTCTCCTGTATCATATTTAAAGTATTGGTTTAATTATAAAACAAAAAATCTGAACAATACAATTCAATGTGTTTTGAGGTGATTTTTGACTAGATAATATGACTAGATACATGTTATACCAACGTATACCAAATGTTTTTTGTTATCATTACTATCTAGAGTTAATTATACAATTTTTGAACACCTTGAAATAGTAAATAAGATTTTTGATTTTTGAGCAACATAGACTTTCATATTATGATGAATTTGTACTGTGTCCTTCCCATAATAATATTATGGTTTTAGGGTACACTTTATTTTAATAAAAGGTGAGAAAAATATTGTCTTGCTTTTACAGTGTATTTTTTCTGCAGTAAATTTAGTATGGGCCTAACATAAAATTAACTTGGAATAATATGGATATGTATAATGTATATAATACATACAATTGATTTGGAATGCATGGCTGTGTATAATACAAAACAAACAGATCAAGAAAAAAATCAATGTAGTGAATCCATATGAAGAAGAGAATTTTTCTATTTTATATAATGACAATACCTTTTATATCATTCAATTTGCTGAATAGGATCTATTACATTTGGCAGGGATGTGTTCTTTTAGTGGTAACAGCTATAAAAGACAATGCAATTAGGCTTTGAACAAGTAGAGTTTATTTGAAAAAATGTAATAGAAATTAATTAAAATCCACAAATAAAATTGTACATCAAAATAAAATTTGTACATCAAAAAAGTGAGTGGATTGTAGAGAATTTAAATGTAAGACAAATATGTTAAAGATCTGCTCATGGAACCACGGGCAATGTATATTGTTTCATGTTAAGATTTTTTGATTTTACACCTTAGAATATTATCTGCTGAGGAAATTATCTCAGATTTGTTAGATAATTGATTTAAACAGTTTATATGAGTAACTATTTTAGTCTAGTGTATTATATGTCACCCTATACTATTGTTTTCTTACTCTTGGCAATAAAGTTCATTTACTGTCACTTTAAGTATAATTACATTCACATGATTTTAATATCTAACCTAGGATATGCACTCTACTAGATGTTTTCACATTTTTTAAGTCTATTCACATCTAATAAGCAACCTTTTTGTGACAGATTTTATTGTCTTTACAAATGCAAAGCAATTGAGGAAGATTTTTGGACTGTGGTTATAGAAGTTTATATTAAGTAGCTGCCATTGTAATTCTGATTTTACACTTTTGTTCTTTTGTACTAGGACTTTGAAAGATAGTGAATGCTGATGTGCTGACGCAATTTTGCTTCTAGAAGAATTAAAGATAGTACTCTATAGTACTATATATTTCTGCACCTAGTTTAACATTATATGAAATTCAATTTGTGATAACACCATACTGACACGCAGAGAAATTAATTCCGCAAATGTGTGCTGACATCCAGCATTAATCCTCTGATTTAGTTTCTACCTCCCTCTCATCCCTTCATCCTTGGTATGCACACATGTGCTCCCTCTTTCTTTTTCTCTTGCTCCTCAATGCATTCTAGAATGATAAGGAGATTAGGATCTGAAGGTTGAGATGGTGATGGATAAGTAGACCTCTTGGGACCCCTTTTGTCATGAATCTCCAAATTGATCCACCGAGTTGAAGTGAGTATTCCCAGGTGTATGAAATTTAGTCATGGGGTATTGGCTTTTCTTCAGCAACCTGACCTTCAGTAGGCCTGAAAAGCAGTTCCCTGGAGATCCAGAAGCCCCTGAATTAATGCAAAATACAGTTCTTATTAGCATGGTATAGAGTGTAAAATAGAGAAAGGAGAAAAGTCAAATGTTAAAATACAAAGGCATGTTTTTTTTTTCTTTAATACTCTTAATTATAAGATAATTTTAATCTTAATATAACCTTAATTTAAAAACAAATGAATATAGAGTAATGACATAGAAAAATTGAAAAATTGATTTTTCAATGCACACATGGGTTGCATCAGTCTTAATATACAACTGGCAGAATTGTAACATAGAGATCAAATTAAAAGCCGTTTTAAGGACTGGTTTAAATCTTTAGGTTTGGATCCTTTTAATTCACCTTTAATCTTGGTATATTTCCATAAAAACACATTAAAACACCTCTCAAGTTAATAGCTTAGGAGTACCAATTAAGTAAAATTTAAGTAAAGAGTAATTTAAGACTTAAGTATGTTAATTGATGAATTAGTTGTATATAGTTACTATATATCTATATGTGTAGATATAAAGCAACAAAAAATAAAAGCTATGCTTTGTAACAGTTCTTGGATGTACTGAGACTGCTTTCCTTTAAACTTTAAGAATTTAAAACTTGTATGTTTTCTGTGGGTGATGGGCCTGGTGTGATCACATACATTGTTGACAAGTGAATATATACACCTGAAACATATGCAGTGTTGTAAATCAGTTACTTCAGTAAGCATAGCAATGAAAAAGTAAAAAACAAAATGGCAATTTAATATATTTCTAAAGTCAGTGTAGTTTTATATTCAAAACATTTAAGACTTACTTGATCAACCATGAAATTTGAATCTCCTTGGTTTATCTGTAATAAAGAGAATGAAAAAGGTGAAGGGATATTCATATGTTGGAGAGCTTAGTGATTTAGAGATATCATATGATTAAATAAGATTAATAACTATAATTAACTTATGAATTCAGTGATGTTTACCAGTTTTCCAAAGGGTAAAACAGAGACTCTTGGATATTAACTAGTTCTTTACTTGCTTGACACAAGAGTATTTCTAATTAATTATCTGTTACTCTTAAAGAAATTAGTGGAAAAAGAACAAAAATATGTATTTGATCAAAATACTGTTGTATAAATAAATTCAGTCACTTCTAGAACTTCTTTATTCCATAACACAAAATACGTATAGAATATATTCTATATATTCTATTGTATTGCTGTTTTCTTTATTCATTTGAATATATGATTCTTAATATACCTTCTAAGAATGTGTTAGTCAATAATACCTAAATCAAAACATCGCAATATATCATTTATCTACTTAGTAATTTTAATGCAACGAAGATTTCAACATCTAACATGTCAGATATTGTGATGAATTTCCAGGATACTAAGACAAATGAATTTAAATGCCTTGTTTGTCTTCAATCAGCATCTAGTCTGTTCACAAAGAGATAGCTATCAGAGCCACCATGTGTGGTATGATATAATGACACTTTGCAGTTTAACAAAGTTTAATGAGTTTTTATTGTGTACTATTTATCAAAATTGCATAATATTCACTGAAGATATACTTAGTGCCTATGTCAAGAATTCTCAACAAATTCAGCAGACTCTCTGGCAAACAGATGTAAACATATGGTTAGTCTGAACATGATTGTTTGAATTACATTCATAGTTTTGGGAGACAGAGAAGAAGGAACAGCTAGCTAGATGTGCCAGGCTAGGAGAGAAAATTGTATTGCTGCTAACTGACCTAGGAAAAATTGAAAGTAAGACAAGATTGGAAACAGAAAATATTTTGATGACTCTAGAGAAACTCTGCAAAAGAAAGAAATACATTTTCTCTATGTTTTTGGTAGTAACATTTTTTTTTATTTGAAAGATTCTGGGATTTTCTTTGAAATTACAGAGAGAATTTAAGTGAATTTCATTGGTTTCAAAAAAAATTAAGAGTACAAACCAAAAGGATTGAAGTTAGAGGCAAGAAGACTTATCATTAACAAGAACTTTCATTAAGGCCCCATGGCCACTGACTCTTTGTAGACAAATGACAGGTTATTTGTTCAGCAAAATCCTTCAAGTACCTATTTTCCCTGGGTCCTGTGTTGATATCTGAGAACACAGAAACTGTGAAAAGGTTCTTCCCATAGGCTTTTACTGTTTGACAGAGGTAAAAATGACTCACAGTTATCCTCCCTGAGGTTTTTGGAAATGACTTTGAAGTGTATTGGAATTTTGAAGAACCTTTCTCAATTTGCCTTCAGTATGCTTTTTCAATTAAATTGAATTTAACATAGAGGACAATTTGTTTATATAATGGCCTTCTAAGAGTTGCACATTATTCTCTATCATCAACACATTATAAACAGTAGACTATAGAAAAGCATGAAATACATATGAAGGACTAGTGCTTTCATGTGTCCTGAGTTCTCAGGGATACTTCATATGCATCATGAAGTCACTATAGACAGAAGTGTTACTGACATGTCTGACAATGCTTGTTATTTTCTGATAAATAAGAAAATCATTTCAAAGATTTATTGATTTTATTTCAGGTATCTAGATTATTAAAAACTTTATTAAGGGATAGACATTTTGGATGATGGAAAAAATTCACAAAGATTTTGGAATACACTCTTTTAGAGGCACTAATGTGTTTTTATCTGGCAGCTAGTTATGTGTTCATATACTCCTGATGGTTCTCAAGAGGTACTGGCCTATCATCCATGTTAGTTTCAAAGGCTTGGGACTTTTAGGCATTTTTCAAATCCTATAACTTTGACTATGAGGTTTTTCTCTCCACATCTTGTCTGATGTGATGAATTAATAGCTTCATTATTTGTTGGGTATGACAAGTGGTGTGATGAAATTTTGCTGTTCTTCTATTGTGAGTGGTCACTTCTAGATTGATATTATGTAAATTAAGGTGTCAAAGACATATTCGGAGGATTAGCATTGACTCTCTTGCTAGTGACAGAAGAAAATGTAGCTTCCGTGACATATTAGATAGTGGTGGCCACGGGACAGAAGAAGACAACCCTGAATCCTTTTCTTAATCTCCAGTATGGCTTTATTATGTGATTAATGATGTGACAAAGTTGCAAGACCTTCATCTTTCCACTTTGTTCTTCATCCACAAAACAAGGTTGTAACTACCTACTCTATCTAAAATGTAGGATGGTCAAGAGCATTAACTGAAATCATATGGAAGAGTATGTGCGAAAAAAAAATTTATATGACTATAGACAACTATGTAAAATAATAATAATAATAATAATAATTAATAATAATAATAAATGATGTTTACATTATCCTAAGTATACTTTGTATTTCTTTAGGCAGTCCATCAATTGTACCAGAGACTTTGCATTCAGAATATAATCCCATTAGGGGATCAAAATGTTACTGTGATGTTATAAATTGTTCCTAATTTGGTTGTAAAATAAAAGTACTTAAATAAGTGAGGTTTCAGACAACCTATTCCTACATAATGCCAGTAGAATAAAGTAGTAGAAGATAAAAACAAACAAACAAACAAAAAATCTCCAGAATCTGACAGATGAGATAGAAGAATGTATCTGTGTGTTTGTGTGTCTATTCTGATGTTTTGCCAATAGCACATCCAACTGAGCTAGCTTTCAAGTGTTAGTCATTAGATTTCAGTTTAGTTCCTGGCTCTACCTCAAATTGAAAAAAACTGAGGGGGAAAGACTTATTATTAGTATTAGCATTTTGAATTTTGTTAACAGTGGGAGGAATATGAAGCTTGTTTTTAGGATTTAAATCACATTTGACTCTGATTCTGAGTTTTTACATAATCATATAAACAGTGTATAAAAGCTTATATAAAAAACTAGAAAAAGAGACAGATATGTTCATTGTAAGCACAATATCATACTTAGTGCAATAAATTTTTTATAGTTGCCACTGTATGATTTAGGTGGGACCACTAATACAAATAACTTTTTAATTTATATTTGTATTAAAATATCCAGTTAGAAACAAATGCATTTAACCATAGCTGAGGAGACAAATTTCCTTTAACAAGCTCTCACTAATTGGATTTACTTTTTTTGCTTTTACTCTTCAATATAAGATTTTAAAACTTAGATTTTAAAATCACCTATGTAGATAATAAATTAGCTTTATGGCATCAGACAATGCCTAAGTCAGGAAATAGAATTTAAAACAAGTAAAATAGTGTTTTAAACAATTAAGTATTCTTTTGTTTTTGTTATATCATCTAGTTGGACTCATTCAGGTAAAGTCCAGAATGAGAAGCATTATTCAGAGAGAAAAGTTTCTTATAGCTTTGTTCCAATTTCTCATTCTACTTAAATCAGTGGAGGAAATGTTTACCCAAGTCAATTTTCCTGATATACAAATGGTTAGTGTAGAGATTAAATTATGAATGTCACATGTAATTTAAGACTAAAGAGAGAGATAGCATTATCACAGAGAATGTGCTCTTTTGTGAATGTCAAGTGCAACTTTTTGAAGGTCTTTTGAAAAACAAGTAGGAAAAAGATGTGCATTGGCTATGCATGTCTGGAGCACCACTAGATCAGAATACAGATGTGGGCACGCTATTGATCACCACTGTTTTTAATGCAGGTTGGGCCTGGGTATCATACTGTCTCTATTTTCTATTCAAGGAGGATGAACCTCCTCTACGCAGTGAGCCAAAGCCTCTTATAATTGGTATAGAAACGAACATTCTTGCCTAGGAAGTTGGGTTTTACTTTCATTATTGTACATTGATCTAGTGATTTCTTAAGAGTTTCCAGAGAGATCTTTCCTCTCCTCTGTGTTACTTTTTTCTTCTCAAATATTGGTTTCTTTTAACAATAAATGTCTTTTGTTAGCATGGCACTGCACAACTGTGAGTATTGCCAATGATAGCCTGCTTGTTTGGATTGATTCTTAGCTTTCACAGTTATTTGACGGGTGAGTAGGCTTAATTTATGTAAAACTCTCACACAACCCCTGGCACATAGTTATCAGCAGGGCAGGTGCTGAGTATATATATTTCTATTAAGGAGACAAGGGGAATGAACCATTGAAATATCTTTTGGTACAGCGACACCTTGGTCATCATATACATTAATATTTTAGGAACACATTCAGACCATTCTTGACAAAACCCATTGGCCTGTCATGGCACTATCACTTCAAATCTGAATACTCAACCTCTAGTGTGTTTTGGCAGTGCTCATTAGCATTTTAGGAGAATTCTTGAAAAAATGAGACAATCCACATTTTATGAAGTCATGTAAAGAACATAAAAGAAGAATCATCAGTAGATATATTAATATTCTTAAAATGATTAATCTTTAGTTATTCCAGTCATCACCATCATTCATCACTTTATTTCTCTGGTTCAACAACAATAGTTCAGTGATATCTGAGAATGGAGAGTTAGTGAAAATTAAAAAGGCCTTTTGGTACAGGAAATTTAATTCACAGTATTACAGGTGATTTAGAAGAAACATCTTCCTTCAAGTGAAAGTTCCATTGCTCTAGATGAGTGGACTGGATACCAATAAAGCATGAGCTAAAAAAATAATTAATGTAAGTCCATGGGTAGAAAAAATGGCTTAGTGTCAGTTTATGTAAGTATGGTTTGAAATTTTTCTTTCACAAGAAAGAACACTTTTTACCTGCAGGGATGATTTTACATTATTTTGTTGTAGAAAATATTTTGTAAAACGTTTATTTACTCTGTGTAGCTTATCTATATAGGGTATAGATAGAGTCTGCTTTTTGAGCAATTTTAGTTAGAAATTCAAGGAACTGAATTAAAGCATACCATTGTTAGGAATTACTTTTATCTT
This sequence comes from Uropsilus gracilis, assembly GCA_004024945.1. Lineage (NCBI taxonomy): Eukaryota > Metazoa > Chordata > Mammalia > Eulipotyphla > Talpidae > Uropsilus > Uropsilus gracilis. Next base: position 6,943 of record PVHY01000019.1, on the reverse strand, counting down.
TTCATTTACTTGGTTAGCCTCATGAACACATTTCAGTGATTTTCCTATTTCTTTGCTGTTACTGAGGTCAGTGGGTTAGGTATAGGTTAGAGGTGATCATTTGCCAGATGAGAAGTTTGCAACATTTGAACAGTAATGAATTTCTTGGTTATTCGTGTGTCTTCATGATTAATGCTAATTTTGCTTAAATTGTAAGTTTGTTTTGAGTCCAGATCAACAGATCTATGCTTATTTTCAAGAGATAAATTGAAAGAAAAAGGTTCTCTTTAAATGAGTAAATGTGTAGGACAACCAAGTAATTTATACTTACTTCACTTTCAAAAATCAGATTTTTGTGTTTACGATTTCTTTATATTAGTTACTTAATTTGCATGAATTCAGTTATATTTTCTGTGTTAACTGCTAGTTGTCTAAAAAAATTCAGCGCAGATGCTTATGGCCCCCTTGTGGTCAAATAAAGTAAAGGTTCAAAGATTTAAGAAGCATTTTCTGGAATGTTATTTTTGAAAACTAGAAGGCAATGACTTCTAGAATCATAAAATAATCTGATATATACTAAAGATATCAGTAGAGTGAATATATGTGTATATATATATAAAACTAACATGGTCAGATGTAAAATTTCATGTAAATAGTTCAAAGTTCAGGCTTTGTGAATAAGATACCTGAAAAATTATATTCCCTACTATACCTCTGGACAGTTCAGTTTAACTGTGTTACTAAGGTAGTTTTAACAAAAGTATACCTCATAAGATGCTGCATCATCTGACTTTTTATTATTTGATACATAAGTCTATTAAGACAGAGGATTGTGAAATAGCATTTAATATGCTTTTTGTAATTCTAACATTTTTAAATTGAAATAATTCCCATTTTTTCACATAATTCATTCTTCCCTTTAATATTTTGAGCTATTTATGAAAAGATAAATGTTAACAAAAGTGAATTTTTGATTTTTTTCCTTTGATGTTCAGTATATGTTTTATGTTCTATATTAGGGTCCAAAAAATTGTGTCAGGCAGTATACATCTTAAATGTGTACTTTAATTAATAATTTGTTGTAAATAAAGCAAATTGTTTCAGTAATTATAGTACTTTAAATCATAGAGAAAATGTATAGTCTCAGTGTCAATATATATTTCCTTTTGGAAACAACTTTATATAGTAGAAAAAATAATCAAGAGTTAAGTCAGTTCTATAAAATGCATGTAGAACATTATATAAGATTATTTGATGTATAAATCTTCCTACTTATGTATGAAAACAGATGGTAGTGAAATAATTATGCAAATATAATTGTGATCTGTGAATTGTTTTAGTGAAACATAATCTTTTTAATTTTGACATGGTTGTCAGAGTAGAAGGTAGGGAAGGCCTTGTAATTTATACTGTATGCCTGTGAGAGACATTCTCACACTGTCTCAATCAGTGCCAATTTGATATTACTATTTTCACCAGGTCCACATTACTTGATCTCGTGGGATGAACTTCTGTGTTCAGTGAAGAAATGAAAGAGCTAGCAGAAATTAAATGAATACTTCAATAAAGGTCACAAAGAATTTATCAGAGCTTTGCTAGATTAAAAAATATCCATGAAGGCAAAACTAATCTCTGGTGCTAGAAGTTAGCTCACAAGGGATGTTTTGGCAATGCTGATAATTTATATGAGTATACCACAGGAGTATGTCTACCTTGTGAAAACTCATGATTTATATACCTTTTTTGTGTGTACTATTTTCAACAATAAATTGATTGTAACAAAGAAAAAAGTTGTGAACATCAGTAGAATATTACAGAAGTATTCATGTTATGAAAATATTGATATGTAAAAGATAATGTTCTCTGGAACATACTTTTCTACAGACACTAAGATATATTATAAATAGGAGCAATTACTATATGCTTTGTAGTCTTAAATAGGTGACACATGAGAAAAAAGTCCATTACTTAGTGGTATTTCATATATTGTGTTTTCAACTAAAGTTAGATTTTTTTCCTTTTTCTTCCAGCAGGATGTTGCCTCATGCATAATAGTGAATGGATGGGCTATCTGATCTGCTGACTTGCTGGCAACACAAAGAAGTGAACATTGTTACTTAGAAATACACTTTATTTTATGAAAGCATTAACCAGATGAAAAATTTCTATTATGTAGATAGTGTATATCAATGTGATGTGAATATGGGCCAAATAAGGATGGCATCCTACTTGGGATGTGATTTAGTTTTAAACTTTAATACTATGGCTATTAACTTTAATACCATGACTGTTTTAATTTGTAAAATTGGCAGAATTATCTTGAAATGTTGATTTGTTGATAATGAATCACATACTCTTTGTCTTCGTATTACCATTGCTAGGTACATAACCTCAGAAAATAATTTGAAAGGTAGGAAAAAAGCTATGAAACCAAAACTAGTACCAAAACTACCTGCAGTTTAAATGTCACATAATAATGGAACAGTTAGAATTTTAATTTACTTAGTTGATAGATTATTATACAATTTAAAAACAAATATTAAGAAAAGTTCATTAATATATGTGATGTTTCATAGTAACGGCAAAATTAAAAAAAATATTCACTCAGTGATCACCATTATTTGTTTTAATCATAAAATTATGAGAATTAGAAAAAGTATAAACATTTCTTAAGTCAATTGGTGATATTTTTGGGATAGTAATATACCTTTAGCATTATAATTATTTTTCTATCCACTTGTAACAGGATGAGCTAGAGAAAGAGTGTGCATAATAAACCTAAGACTGGTTTTTAATTAGAACAAAAACATTTCCCATAACATACTGATTTCCATTTCCTTGCACTGTGATTTTGGTGTGACAATATAGTAAAATACTACATCATGGAATTCTTTGTCAGGGAGTTCTGTGTGTAATTGTCTGCAACGTATATCATTGAAATTTAAAAGTTAAATGTAGATTTTTTTTTTTTTAGCAAAGTTCATGTAACAGCAAATTTGAATGTATTGTGGCTTCTAGATGCTTCCAGGTTTGGTGGCCTCTGATCCCTATTATTCCTTTTTGTGCTCATCTAGTTACGGTCATGTTAGAGTAGGACATTGCCATCCCTCCTTTGGCATGGAGGGCACTTTTGCCGGTGCATAGGTGAGCATCTGTGTAACTGGAGTGGGCAAAAGGTAAACATTTAACTTTCCTTCATGTTTTGGTTCAAGCCCTTTGCAGCCTCCCATGAAGAGGTAAGGCCTATATGTGTGATGTCAGGGCTGTGCTCCAGGGCCAGAAACACAAATAACAAAAGAAGGGCTGGGAAGGCAGATTTAATTAATTTTACCTAGTGTCCTACCACCTTATTAAAGGAACATTTCAAGAGGAACATTTGCTGACATGGCTTTTTGAGGATTCATTTATTCCACAAACATTTAGCTTAAGCTTTCTATATATCAGAGGAACAGATGTAGAAATGGGAATATAAAGAATTTGACCTGGTCTCTGCCTCAAGCAGCTTATGTAAGAGAAAAGTTTGCCTTGCTTAGTTTAAACCTCCCTAAAATACAATCTGCTACTTCTTTCTTTTCTTATGCTATATAAAAAGACAGCCAAGGATGCTTTTATTATACTGGTATTCTCAGAAATATATATATATGTATGTATATATATATATGTATCTACATATATACATATATATCATTATATATATACATATATATATATATATATATTTCTAGTAAATGTAAAGTACACTTCACATAAGGTACTCTGTTTATTTCTACAAGTAAAACTGGTACGTTATCTATAGTTTTTTGTTCAATTTTTTAAATGCAGTCTTTTAAAATAGCACTAACATGATGAAAATACAAGAGTAGGGATGCAGCTATTTGGACCTTAAAATGGTCCTTTAGTTTTAATTGAGCAATAACATGTAAATGGACCCTAAATTTTTTGTTTTATAGAGTAATTTTCTTTCCTATCAAAGTGAATCATGCACTCTGTTATCCTGCAATTCTATTCTTCAATACACTCCTAACAAATATGTAAATTGCCAAAGCACCAGCACTAAAATAATCATATCAACACTATTTTTAATAGTCCCAAACTAAAAACAAAACAAATGTCCATCAAGAATAAAATAAATTGTGGCCCATTTCTTACAGTGGAATTCTGTGTGATTATGAAAACATACAATCCTAAGAACAGAACTTTGAATGAAGGACACTAGACTTGAACTGGAGATGTTATTCTTTGAATTCATCTCAATAACATGCAAAGCCTACAGACTATGCTATAGACGAGCATAGAGAGTCAGTCCTCTTTTGGACACTATGGTGACAGAAAGGGAACTCAAAAGAGTGTGTCTCAGAGCTGTTATTTGCTTGAAGTTCTTTAACTGGACTGATTGATTGCACATGTGTGTTTAATTTGTGAAAGTTCTCCAAGTTTTACAATGGTGATATATGTACTCTTCTATGTATATGCAATACAAGGACCTGGAGTTTAAAAATTAACAGTTAAATGAATGAGTGAATGGAAAAGTGTAATGGGAAATAGAGCTATGCTTATAGCAATTTATACTTTTCTGCTAAACTCTTTGGAGAAATAAAAGATTTACAGAGATTTCTCTTACAGCCACTATCACTTGTATTTGATGGAGACTTAAAAGCAAGGAGCAGAGTGAGGAAACTTAACAGAGAAAAAAAAGGGAGACTTCACATATACTCTGTAGGTAGAAATGCTAGTGCAACATACAAGATATTTTTCCTAGTTACTCTTAAAAATTAAAAGAATTAAAAAAAATTCCAAACATCATTTGGTCTTAAGGTTTTGGATAAAGTATTATGGACTTGGAATAAACAGCACAACAGAAATAATTCTAATCAAGTCCAGAGGAATTGTTCTTAACCACTTGTCCATACTGCTAGGAGTGATACTTTCATTATGCCTTGTTAATCTCACGATTCCGCTTCTGCATTCTGGGAATCCTGAGAACTCAGCCCCATCATGATTGTCAGTAAGTCTGTAATTACTGCTTAGAAGAGAACTAAAAAGCTTACTAAACTAAATGCAGTCTTGATATGATACTTGAATTTTTCATGTTCTCGGGACTCAAAACCTCAATGCCTTTTTCAGAATCAATACCAAACGTTAACTTTGCCACCTGTACTATCTGTTTTGTTTTCTTTTCTGAAGACCACTTGCACTTATGTATCCTGCTCTTAAAAGTCATTTTTTTGTTCTGCATGAGCCATTCAAGATCATGACAGTAGTTCAGGTGACTAATTATTTTCAACGTCTCCCAGCTTGTCATTGTTCTTTGGGGCTGAGGGTCTTCTGCTTATTTAGAATGAATACATTTAAAGAATGGATATTGTTTTAGTAAATTTTCAACTCTTTAAATTCTTGAAGCTATGTTGAACATCTCTCAACTTTACAGAAACATCTCTCAACTTTATTAATTTGTATCCAAAATTTAAAAGAATGTGTTTTTAATAATATGAACTTGGAGAAGTGAAAAGTAACTTTTTAATAAGGTGGTATAATAAAATGATTCCTTATTTTTGTGCAAGTCAGAGTTGAGATATATTATATATTTTATATATTGCTGTCTGGATCAACTGATTTTTCATTAGAATAATATTGGAAGTAACCAGTACATAGTAATGTATGTAAAAGCATACAAATGGGTTTTGAACTGACCCATGTGCAGGATAATAGTCAGCTAAAAATCCTTCCTAAGTCTACTATTATAGGTCAAAGCCTCCAAATCTCATATTTCTTTTCCCTTCACGAATTAATTGTGTTTTTGGTATGTGGATCTTTTCTAACTTCTAATATGAGGTGTGATTGAATGAGTGCTTTCTTCTTCTGTACTCAGGAAACCTACTCTGTTGGTCCTGTAGTTCAATTGCTTTTTAATCGATCCTTCTGAAGAGCCAATATGCTAGCAGGATGACAGAATATCTCAGAGGCTGCATGCTTGCCCGAGGAGTTAAATCAGTTCTTCCCTTTCTCCAAAAAGAATTGGATAATAAGAAAAGGTCTTCATCCAAGAAAGGAGGTCTAAGTAATAATTGCTTACTTCATCTAGAATACAGTTCGATTTCTTTCTTGAAGGGTTGGTGTGAGGACAAATGAGAAAATACGTGTGAAATGCCTAACAGTGTGAGTCAGTCTCAATGACTAGTGACTGTATCTGTAATGCAGCCGGGGTAGCTGTGGTCATGTTGGTGGCAGTATTTGAACTGTGAATCAATGAGAATCAATGAGTCATTGGTGTAAGAAAGTTATTTGGCATTAATGAAACTGTTATTGCTGGGTGCTTTGCAAAAGATGTCTGAGAACTGACTACCTTGCAAGTAACTAAAACAGCATTACACAAAAAAATCAAAGTAGAATTTTGTTGGGTTTCCTCACATACTTTACATTTTGGAAGTGATTTTATTTTGTATGATGAGTAAACTAAAATTTCTCTACAAAATTCATTCCTACACTAAATTGATATTTACTAGGAAGTTATGATTACTGTGCTTTGGTATTTACTTAAATGACCCATCAGTAGTGGTTTGGAAATAACCTTAATGTTAAAAAGAATAAGAATCAGAAGAAATACCTCTCTACCTTCAACACATAAAAGGAGTCAGAAGTCTTAAAACTGTTTTTTGGTAGAGGATGGGAAGACATTTCTTTATGTAGGGTTGTTTTCCCTAGATGAAAGGTGTACAGCAGGTATGTCTTATGAAACCTCTATTTAAAATATATGTACATGTTAGTTGTACAGTCAACTAATCTTTGACAAAGGAGTGAAAAACTTACGCTGGAAAAAAGATAGCCTATTCAATAAATGGTGCTGGGAAAATTGGACTAAGATATGCAAGAAAATGGACCAAGACAGCTCCCTCACACCATGTACAAAAATCAACTCAAAATGGATAAAAGACTTAGAGGTCAGACCTGAAACCATAATATACAT
>PVHY01000018.1:419671-460564 GCA_004024945.1 Uropsilus gracilis | reverse complement strand
ATTAAAATCCACAAAATCTCTATTATCAGCTATATTTTGAATGCATGTATTTCACTCTAAGTACCCTGAATCCAGAGCTTTTGCAGTTGCTTTGGGTGACATCTTCTTAGTTACCCGGTGTCTTTCCCTAGGATTCCTAGGTTTCTAATCTTAATAGTTCTGCTCTTTAGTCGATCATTACCAGTTATTGATAATGCTTAGCTGGATGACTTACTGTCTTTACACACAAAAATATGAAAAACATAATACTTGGTGGATGGGTTCAATTAATTTTCTCCTCTTGCTCTCCTGCTTGACCCTGTTCTGACACATGTTCTTTGCCTTCCTTATTTATCAGTGGGATTATCTGACACCATGGTATTGAGTCACTCTCTCTCTCTTTCTCTTGCTCACTCTCATTTTTGCTCTCTCCAAATTTTACCTGATAGAAAACTATTAAGTCTTATTGATTGTTTCAGGGCCCAAACATTATCCCTAGACTAACCTTGCTTCTTCCTCCATTCATGCCTTACTCAAGGGAAGGAAATGAAGCCCTGAGGATCTCAGTTAAACCACTTCATTGGACCACCAGTTAGGACAGTCTCTTTCAATTGAAGCTTACCTTCATTGATAAAGGTAGAGTTCTTATTTTTTCATTTGGGATGTTTGTCAGTTTCAGGAAATCTTTCTTTGTTATGGTGTTAAATTTTAATCACTAATTTAAAATTTTTTTCTCTCTGCTAAAAAGTACAAAATATTTACATAGTATAAATATATGTATATATTATATATATGGTATGTGTGTGTGTATATATATATAGTATGTGTGTATATATATAGTATGGATAGATAGATAGATAGATAGATAGATAGATAGATAGATACATAGATACATAGATACATAGATACATAGATACATAGATAGATAGATTGTATGTCTCCTTCCATGCCTTGAGGTCCAGTGCTCCAGTACATTTCCCAAGAGTGTGGGAAAAAGTTCAGTTTCTTCAGTTTATGATTAAAAACTCTCCAAATCTCTCCTTAGTCCTTTTTCCTTATTCCCCTGCTATTGCAGGCTTCAACCATACCTGCTATTCAATTTCTTTAAAGATAAACTTTACTGAGATATCTTTGATGTCTTGATATATAGCATTGTGAAATAATCACAACTGAGCTAGACAACTTGCCCATCACCACAACATAACCACTGAGTGGGATGATTTAAATCAAAATATATTGTTAGCAAATATCAAGTACATAATACTTGTGGCTATTTATTGTTAACCATGTTAGCTGCTGTTAACTCTGATCACTTTACTGCATATTACATTTCCACTATTTCATTTTTATGACAAACTTTGTACGTGCTGACCAGTAATCTTACTTCCCTTATTGCTGGAAACCACCATTCTACTCTGCTTTCATGAAACTGACTGTGTTAATGTCTCCCAATGCTTGTTTTCCTATACTTACTTGATTTCACTTAACATAATGCTCTCAACATTCAGGGCTGAATCTTGGGTCTTTGCTCTGTTGGGGGCCCTCAATTCTCCAGCAAAGCTTGTCTTCAAGGTCTTGTTCAGGTCTGACCTGCCTTACAAGATCTTCAAAAATTCCCTAGTCTGAAATTACCATGCTCTCCCTTTTCATCTTGTCAGAACCTTTATTACAGTTTTCATTATCACTGATTTTCTTGCATCTGCCCCAGGCAGTTGTCTTTATTATGAAACTGGAAACACAAAGTGGGGGAAGTAAAGGAACAAGACTCTGGACTCAGCTTATTCATTAGTAACTGTGTGGTCTAGAGAAAGATAGTAAGACTTGCAAGACTGATTTAATGGAAACAAATAGTAAATGTCCCAACACTCAAGAAGAAAGCTGTAATTCTTGCCAGCCTCTATGTTCTTAAAGTAAGAATATTCTTTATTCTTTATTTCTTTAAGAAATAATTCTTTAAGAATAAATATTTTTTATAATTAATTTTAAAGAAATTTAAATCTTTAAATTAATTTCTTTAAATAATTTCTTTAAGAAAAATATTCTTTAATATTCTTTAAGAATATTCTATATTCTTTATTTCCTATAATAAATGAAAAGAAATATTCCAAATAAATAAATTAGCTTTATATTGTCTCCAGGAAATACAAACCTATTAGAAAAATAGTGCATATATTAAAGTATGTAAGCTAAATGCAGAGGATTATAAATTTGAGTGATTAACATGAAATGCCATATTCCATGGAAAGTTTAATTAAGATACTAAGAACCTCATTCAAGCAGATAACTTTCAACTTGATTGAATTCATAAACTTTTATTGGTGATCTCGCAAATTAAATAAACCCTTTAAAGTGTTGTTTATAGCACGAGCAGTATCTTATACATTCCCAGGAAGAGACTGGGAAGAGTTTGTGACCTTATTTGAACAGTTAAATGCTCAGTGCGTAATTACCAAGATATCCTTCTAATAATGAATTTCACTTAAATCCATTTATAGTAGAGTTTAATATTCATGGGAAGACATAGCAGTTATCTGAATAAATCTATCATGCTGAGTATGTGGCAAAAATTGAATAGAACCCAGGAGCTCAATATTTTAATTGGAATTTTTCTTTCAGTAACAGGAGATAAAAATAGAAATAACTTAACCTTTCAGGTCATGAAAATGAACTCATAAAATTCTCAGAACACAAATGTTAAAACACATTCTTATAGAAAAAGAGGAAATAAAAAGAATCCTGAGAGACCACTTTTCTGTTTTTTTTTGTTTTTTTTTTTTTTTTTTTTTTTTTTTTTTTAACGCTTATAAGTAACTTTGGAAACCTGGGTAAAAAAGAATATATTGAAAAAATATGATTTATATAGCTGAACCAAAAAATAAAAAATCTAGTTAGATTTTCAAAGAAGAAATAGAAAATCTTTGGTCTAGAATTTACCCTTGTTCTTTCTAAAGTTTTTCCTGAAGAATTCTATAAAAGTTTTAGAGAATATTACAATGTAACTTATTATTGTAGATTATAGAAAAGAAGGAAAGTCCCCTCAGAGCATTTTTATGAAACAAGTACATAATATTGATACAAAAGAAATGATCAAAAACAAGAAAATATATGGGTCATCATTTGTTAGTAAAATTCAAAAATTCAAAATAAAATACTAGTAAGTCAATCTCATTGATTTACTTCTTTACTAAGTGAATCTATTTTAGAAATGAAAGTTAAGTCGGTATTGTAACCTGTAGGAAACAGTTGATGGATCCAAGGAGAAAAATTGACAATGCTGAAAGAAGCCCCAGCCCAGCGTTATATTTTATAGGATAACTTAAGAACTATTCCATTGAATTTAGGGAAAAACAATGTCCACTATCTCTTTGCAATTAAAAGTTAGACTAAAATATTAGCCAATTCATTTAAGGAAAGAAAAAAATTAGAATATCACATATTAAAAAGATGAGTTAAGATGATTTTAACTGAAAAGATTACTTCATACTTAAAAATTACAAGATAATTAAACAGAAAAACTATTTCAAAAGATAAAGAAATTTAATAATATAGTAGGGCTCAACATTAATAATAATAAGTAAATGTGTTTTTTTAGCTACACAGTACATACACAGTAAGAGAAGATATTTTATGAATGTAATAAAAGGTCTTTATAGTATCAATAAAATAATAAATATGAAAAACTAAGAAGTAATATGAGAACAATCTACTGAATGGGAGATAATATTTGCAAATAAAATATCTAATAAGGTGTTGAAATTCAGGAACTATTTAGTACTCATATGATTCAGTAACAAAATAACCCCAATCAATTTTAAAATGAAGGGAAGACCTGGTTGGGCATTTTCTAAGGAAGACATGTATATTGTCACCAAATATGCAAAAAGGGCTTCAACATTACTTATCAGGAGAAAAATGCTAGTCAAAATTATAATGAGGTATCACTTCACTTCTGTTAGAATAGCTATAATAAGTAATAATGAGTAATAAGTGCTGGTCAAGATTTGGAGTGAAAGAGAATGTTTGTGCAATTTTGGTGGGAATATATATTGATCTAGCCACTATGGAAAAAATTTGATAGTAAAAGAATTGGAACTAGAACTTCTGTGTGGTTTAGCAGTTCCACTTTGGGGTATCTATCTGAAGGAAATGAAATTATTAATTTGTGATGGTATCTACAGCCCAAGTTCATTGCAGGGCTGTATGTGATAGCCAAAACATGGAAGCAACCTGTGTATGTATACCAATGGATGAATATGTAAAGAAATGGTGGGAACACACCCCCCACACCCTCATATACTTTTCCACCTCCTAAAAGAAAGAAATCTTGTCACTCAGGAAAAGGATGGACCTTGAGCATTATAATAAGTGAAATAAATCAAACAAGGACAAATACTACATGATTTCTCTTACAAGTAAAATCTGAAAAAAATTTCTAGACTTTCTATTATCCCTTTCTCACAATCCTTACTTTTAGCTTCTTATCTTACGGTCCTATTACAAATTTGAAATGCACTGAAGTTTGGTTCAAGGTTTCATGTACTTCTGATGAAATTCCTGGAGCAATTTGTAATGAGTTAAATACTTGGAATCTCTAGCCTTATTATGTACTGAAATATTTAGGGAAATCCGGAGATATCTCCAGAACAGGAAAGCTCTATAGAATGGATATTCCCGAGGAATGGGAGTAGAGACACCTGCAACTGTCTTATGCCTGTGCAGTCGCAGTGGGTCCTGAAATCATGGATGTCACTTTTCAGATTGATCTATTAGAATGCCATCTGAGGGGGAAAAAAAGACATAAATTTATTTTACATAATAGCATAGTAGTTGTGGTATGACCCATCATTTTGGTTTGTCTGGGACTATTCCAGTTTTAACAGGGAAAGACCTGCTTTCTGGGAAACCTTTCAGGTATGGTTGATGGCCACTTTATGTTTAGGATGTCTATTGTGATGTCCACTGCTTAGGAAAAAAATCCCTGCTCCACTACTTATTAGCATATGTTCACTCTAATAAGACAGAAATAGACACCAGAAAGCCAGATGTGGTGGTGCACACCTGTAATCCCAGCTACCTGGGAGGCTGAGGCTAGGGATCACCTTAGTCCTTGAGTTCAGCACTACTCCGGGCAACATACTGAGAACTAATCCATTAAAAAAAAAAAAAAGAAATAAGAAAAGAAATGGACCCCAGGTATTTATTAGCAAGAAATGGTAAAATATGCAATGCAGTGAAGTAGGCCAGGTGCCACTGAATTTGAACTATTCTAGCACTTATCCTTTTTGATACTAGGAAAATTCCTAGCCTTCCTGAAATTGAGGATTATAAAAAATGTGCAGTAGACTTGCTCCCCCCCCCCTCTCTCTCTCTCTTTTGCTATTCAGCTATTCAACATCTAACATCCTTCCTCTCTTTTGGTAATTCCTCTGTATGTGGGCATTTGTCCCACTTTCCAACACAAGAGACTAAATACTATTTCCTCCTACCCTACTGTAATTACAACAGTTACCAAACCTTAGTGAGCATCAGGATCATCTGGGAAAGCTTTTAAAACTATAGACTACAGGATTCCACCCTTGGGGAGTTTAAGTATATTTCTACAAAACTCCCAGTTGATACTGCTGCTGCTTCCTGAGGACCACACTTTCAGAACCACCGACCTAGTGTGTGAGTGCCTGACTTAGGTCAAACAAGGAGATCCATTGTCTAAGACTTGAGATTAATACAGACACAAGGTTAGCTGAGAAATTGTCTGTGAATGGAGCTGGCATATCAGACCTGTGACTGTTGAAGTGGTGACACTAAGTGTTCAACACAGGTATCAAGACAGGCAGTGGAATTCCATGATTTCTTTGATTCTTGCTATTTTCTGGAGCCAAACCACCTTTTTCTCCACCTTGTCACTTCTGAGAGTACCTCTATGTCTTTTTAGTAAATTATCTATCTGATAGTTCACCAGGGTCAATTTCTGCTGTGTGCCTTTAGGAGCACTGACTGGAAAAGCAATACTATTGGTGAGTGAGCAAGGACTTAAATGCTGGCCAACCAGAGCCAGCAATCATTTGATGATGCCTGAGTAAGTGATGGTGGAGTGCTTGAATTCATATGAACTCAGGGGAGAGGCTGTAACCCCACAAGGCAGTAGTGACTGGTAGATGGTAAGTGAGGGAAGAATATTTTGGACAGGATGTCAAGGCAGGAAATAGGATACAACTGGAGACATATGAAGGAATGAGGTAAAAGAGAATTTTTGTCTCTCAAAAAATGAATTTAGGCATTATTTAACAGTGTTTAATCTCTCTTTGTTCAGACTTCCTTGATTGTATGACTCACTGAAGATTCTTGAGTTGGATCATATAGTATGAATATTTAATGAATCTTATGATCAGGATAGATTGTCACAGATAATGATAATAATGCAGAGATTTTCATTTTAGAAATGTGGCTTTCTAGAACACTCTGACAGCACGAAGAAGATAGAGTTGAGTGGTACACATAGAAACAAGAAGAATAGTTTGTTACTGCATTATTGGAACATAAAATAATACAAATCTCAATAAGGACAGTCACAGAAAGGAAATGGCTTAAAACATATTAGAGATAATAAGACTCATTGATGGAATAATATTTAATAGAGAATGGAATTCAGGGTGAGAGTGAGAGAGGAATTCAAAAGGACCACCTGCAGGTCTTAGGTTTGGGTGATAAATCTATATGTGAAATATCCCTTTTGAAAAAGTTTGGAGACAAATTTAAAGTGCAAGATAGAACAGTGGACAACAGGCCAAACAACCAACAACTGAACATCAACTTAACCAACCAACAAATTGCAGAAAAATGGGAGATGGAGTGACTAGAGGGGGGGATACAGAGGGGGGATATGGAGGGAGGAGGAGGGATCAATTAATGTACAATTGTGACAAATCAATAAAATGAATTAAAAACAAACAAACAAACAGACAAAAAAACAAAAAGAAAAAAAACAGAAACCAAATGGTTTCACTACTATATGGGACATGGGAAAGATAAACAAAAATCCATGAAGAAAAATCAAAACAAGTCGACAACCAAATTGAAGTACACAACCTGGGGGGTGGGGAGTGGGAAAGGGTGGGAATGGTAGGGGGGGTGAACCCCAGAGATCACAGAGATTTGAAATTTATATATAAATAAATTATTAAAAAAAAAAGAACAGTGGACAAAGGTTTGCTATATCAAACAGAAATGATATGGTTTACAGACGAGTATGCTGGGACCCTGGTCACAATCCTAATATTGTGGCATAGATTTCTGCCTGAGTTTTTATGTTGCACGCTGTGTGTGGTGTGTGGGACATATTCTAAGGTGAATTCACATCACTATTCAAAGGTCTTTGTGTGTCCTTTAACACAACCTCAGTCTAGGGATAAAATGGAACATCTGACCTTTATGACCAGATGAGAGGGAGGAGAGTGTGCTGGTGTGGCAGAAAAGAACCATGGTAATGATGTTACTGAACCCCTGTGAGTGAACCGCCTGTGCACATGACCCCACCACCAAGTTCTCCCTATATGACTCACGATGGCAAACAGTGTGATCATCTGACTTTCAGTTCCCTCCCCATTACAAAGAGGGATATATCAGATAGAGATTTTATTGCAATAAACAATAAATTAGAGTAAAATAACATACATACCACACAAAATAGACCATTCTTGCTAAAAGGGCAAAGTGATTGACAGGTTTACATAAAATAGGTTTCTTGTTGTCAGTGTTTCCACAGGAACTTAAAACAACTTTCTAAACATTGCTGTTCCATTTTGTGTTGTTTTATTATGGATTAGGTGCTGTGGCACATTAGTTGTTTTCTCCTAAAAGTTCTAATTTTAAGAGATTCATTTTTAAAACTTAAAACCAGAAGGGTAAATCATTAGATGTTAGAGAACTTAGTCTTCCTATAGCTTTAAACATGAATAAGTATCATTAGGGGTAGCATAGGAAACACGCAGGTTCTTGATTAATGCTATTTCATTCAACATTTTATTTTACGTTCAATGAGAAAAAAATTGCTTCTTAGTAGAAGCCAGTAGAGTTTGCATGTTCTCCCCACGTCTTCCTGGGTTTTCTCCAGATCATTCAGTTTTTTCCTATATCCCAAAGATGTGCAACTGAGGCTCACAAACACGTCTCAGCTACCTCAGACTGAGTGAGGAGTGGGGCTGCACAAGTACGTTCTACAGTGAGAGGCAGCCTGTCCAAGTTGGTTCCCTCCCTGAGTCCTGAACCACCTACCCCCTGAACTGGATTCAGTGGGTCGGAAAATAAGTGAATTCAAATCAGTGTTTAACATTAGGATTTTTTAAAATACACTCTATTCATTCCAGCCATATTTACAATCATGAATTTATGAAAACAATCTAAGTGTCCAACGACACATGACTGAATTAAAGAGATGTGGTATATATGAATGATAGACTACTATTCAGCTATAAAATAAAGATGAAGTCTTACCCTTTGTGACAACATGGATGAAACTGGGAGGAATCAAGCTAAGTGAAATAAGCCAGTGGAAGACAAATACAGGATGATTTAACTCAGATGTGGAATATAGAGAAACAAATCAAAGACACTGACAAATTAAATGAAAACAAAACCTCACAGTATGACTGAAGAAATGTGGCTAGTAGAGGAGGGGAGTAAAAAAGCTGAAGGGCTCAAAAACATATGATACCGTACAATAGGTCTCTGTGGTGGGTTGGTGGGGTGTGTTGATGTGTGTCTGAGGAAGTGTGAACCTCTTTCTCCCAATCATATACAGTGCTATAAACAAATGTTACTTCAGTAATAAATGAAATTGAAAAAAGTGGATTGAGGCTTGATGTTATCTTTTCACTGGAGAACAAAGGAACTTTTAAATTCTTGTTTGTATCAGTTAGCCTGTGGTAAAAATTGGTTTTGTTGTATGCTATTTTGCTGCAAGTTGCAGTTTTCAAGGACCTATGGACAACTTTCAGAGTGCACTCATACAGTCATACCTTTACATGTACATCCTCTTTGACCGTCATAATCTTGCACAGCAGTAAAAGCATATAGTAATTTAAACTCATATTTCTAAGCAGACAGTAACTTAGCAAAATTGTATTTGGCACTACAACATGAACATTATTGTACACATATTATACACATTTAAGGTTCATAAGATTCCTCTGAAGTTATTATGATTTTTCTGATTTCACAAATGAGAAAACTGTGACTCAGTAAATTTGAACAACTTGGCAGAATATATCCAGCTACTGAATTTTATAACCAATTTTCAAGTTCTTATTTGATTTCTGGTGAGAGATTTAGAAAAGAAGTAATCTGAGAAGCTGTTACATGTTACCTTCTTTTAGCCAACAGTGCACTAGCCCAGCGAGGCTCATAAGCCCAGATACTGGCTGATACATTAAAAGGAATGTGGGTTTTTTTATTGAACAAGAAAAAAGAATCATGAAGAAAATATTTTTGAAATCAACTGTTATAGATTTGTTTCTAATGGAGAAGCTTTTGCACGTTGCTTTTATCTATACCCATTTCATCATCAAAATTTTCAACATCAAATCTTAAGTCTCCTGGCTGGAATTTCAAGTGGTCACATCGTTTTGACATTTCTAACATGATGAAAAAGTCATCCTCAGCCTTGCTCACAGTTCCAGAAACTTCTCTTCCCCAGCACTCCCCTGTGCCTACCCATCTTTCCCCACTCAATCCTCGACAATTCTTCAGACATGCCTGCTATGACCTCACTGTCACATCATCTCACTTAAGTTTACTCCTTTCAGTTCACTCTACACATTTCTGCCAGTGTTTCAACCCTTCCCTCAAATGTTAATTTCTTAAACTTCTCCTTTTATTTTTTTTTTTTTTTTGAGACTAGGTCTCGCTATTTTTGCGGGTGGAACCGCAGGTTCACGTTGCCCGGGATACCACAGACTCAAGCAATCCCCAGTCTCAGCTTCCCAGGTAGCTGGGATTACAGGCGCGCGTCACCACGCCCAGCTATATATTTTTGGAACTAGGTCTCGCTACATGCCCCTGGTGGGACTCGAACGGCGATCCCTGGCCCCGGCCGTAGCTTCCTTGACTGCCGTTAACAGGCAGGCATGCACCACCATGCCCGGCCATTCTTAGACTTTTCCTTAGAAAGCTTCAGCAGAAATTTATTGCTCAAAGAATATTTAATTCCTTAGCATGGCCTAGCTCTGATAGGTTAAACTATCAAGTGAGAAATATTTATGATTGTTACATAACTTTGTTTTTCTTGAGATATTTTTATGGAGAAGATAGATGTCAAAGAGCCCCTAATTGTAATTTGAAAAAAAAATGGAGATGAATTATTTTGCAAAGACATGTAGAAATTAGATGGTAGAGTCAGTAGCACATTATATTTCTTCTTTGCCTCCAGAACTTAAATTTGTTTCATCTTTTAGTTTTGTCACCTTGACACACAGAATAAATAACTTGTATATGTGCCACACATCCCTGTATGCATACTCAAGGCATGTCCACTTTGGGGGTTCTCAAGAAATTCTCTCTTTCTAATACAGCTCTTGAAAGCCTGTTAGATCCTGCTTGTGATCAGAGCGCAAACTGGATAGATGTTTATCTGGGTTTAAGTTGAGGCTTTAATTTCTATGCCTGTAAGACCTGGGACAAGACTGTTTCACCTTCTTAAGACTCAGTTTTCTTATCTACAAAATAGGGATAATAAAATACAGATCATAGATTCAATGAGTGCGTAACACTTTTAACACATAATAAATATATCAAAATCTTTTTTGATCTAATTTATTTAGAAATTTCTTATTGGGGATTTGAACTCCAGTTTAGTAATAAATCCTTAATGGATCATGACATAGCGGTGTGGGAGGACATCGCTTTGTAGGTGACACATCTTTAAGAGTTAAGTTGGAAGCATGATACCAGTTCTCTCAGGCAGTCTGGCCTCCTGCAGATTCAGACAAATCTGGGAAAGGGATGCAGAACCCAGCAAGCATGTGATGTGGCCAGAAATGTGTAATAGACAGAACAAATCACTTCCATCAGTGACTTCTTTTCAGTAACACTTTTGAGAAAAACATACTCTTTTATGAGGACACCATTTTGAGGTTAACATAATATGTAAACATCTACCTCATTCTTACCTTTGTTTATATAGTTACTGAAATATCACTGATTCTAGAATTTATGAGAATAATACTCAAAATTGTGAAAAGTCAAAGGTTTCACTTTGTTTAGAGATGATTTCAAGTCTTCACTCCTTCACTAACTAGATATACATCCATAAATTACTGCTCTCTTTGAATCCCTTTCCACAGCTGTGTTATGGGAATAGTAATAGTATCTACATAATAAGAAGTGGGTTTTAGGATTAAATGAGACAAGAACTGTAAAATGTTTGATATAGTACTTATTTGACATGTCCTAAGAATTCACACAGTATTAACATTCAACTTGTTCTGATTTGAACTCATATCCCCAGTCTCCTATTTAACCTCATTTTGAAATATTCTTATTTTTTACACACATGTTTATTCTACATTCCCTCTGTAACTCACTTTTTCTGATCTCTTATTCAAAGAAATTGTATCTATAGCAAAGAAACTTCAGTGGTGGGATGAAATATAGTTGGAAGGATGACAGAAGATCTAGTGTTTGGATTTCTTGGAAGAGTTTAACTGGGACATTGGTCAGGAAATGTTACAAAAACTATTGTTTCTGCTGGGAGGGACCTGGACCAAATGAAAAAGATCAGGGAGAACAGAAAGGAGAGCAAAGATTTTTGTCTGGTTCTCAATTCAGAGTTCTCATTAGCAGTCATCATGAGCAGATGAGCTGGTTGTGTTCTGAGAGTCTTCCAATTTGTACAATAGATTCTTTGAGGAAGTGCTGCTTGAATCTTTCTGTAAAGTCTGAGATTGTCAGCAAGTTATTTGGTATAACACTAAATCTGTCTATAGTTTCACATGTGTAAAACATCATCTGCCCACATGATTTATCTCAGCCTTTAGAACAGGATGGCTTTACCAGTGATATTGAGATTTTTTTTTAGGTGAAATAAAAGGTAAATGACTTCTCTAAATGGAAGAATATACAGTACCAAGCAATTTACAATGTATTATGCTTTTACAGGGAAACCTTTTAGAAATTTTGCCATTAGTTAGAATGAATCTGAAGCACCACAGAAGAGTTGCCTCATCTTCTCCTTTCTTAAATTAATGAATGCTGCCCTCATTTTCAAAAGGACTTTTTTGTTTAGTTTGTTTAGCAAAGCAATTGCAGACCTAGCCAGTGCCAGGGATAATGCAGCCAGCTGCTAGAAAAATCAGTAATGTTGCAGCTTATTGAGTACAAAACCTATGATTTCTGGCCCCGTTAGGAACGTAGCTAAAAGATGTAACAACAGACTGTGTCCTAAAGTACCACTGACACTCAGGTTTTCTCAGAAGCATTCAGTATCTTCAACCTCCCCTAATATATTCCCTATTCTTCTCTCACTTATATCCTTCCAACTGGTTCAGAAAAAATAACAAACTTCCACACATGCTTCTTAATATTTGCACACTTGCCATATTTCTCTATTTCAGTCTTCTTCCTTTAATGAAAGATAAGAAAAAGATAAACTTTAAACATAAGGTCACTATAATGTTAATCATTCCTATAGAGAACTAAACTTATTATCAGATAATTGTGTAATAATAAGTAGTCCAAGAAACTAAAGCATCATGTTTAATAAATTGTTTTCATACATATGGAAGATTGTACAGGTGGAGAATGTATCTACCTTTTCCCACAATGTATTGTCAAAACTTAGATTAGTGCCCAATATGGAGCAAGCACTCAATAAATATTTGTAAAGTGAGTGACTTCATGAAAAGCCTGCTATATTTCAAGCACAGAGTTAAATTAAATCTCAATATTGAAGGTGTTTTTAATGTATTAAAAAACTACAGGAATACACTTAAGGAGCAATAGAAGACACAGGGCATAATATGAGAAGTATTTCAATTTAAGCTGGACTTAATTCTTAGCACTCCTAAGCGTTCCCCAGATAACATCAGCTTGCTGGGAAAATATTCTACACTAAGGGCATAGGACTACAAAAGGTTCAGAGACTTGATAATAATTTGAAAGTTGTGAGTGAAAGGTAATTAGGATGTAGGCTATGGGTAAAGGTGGTGGAGGAGTATTGACTTCCTTCAATAGAGGGAGCTATTCAGGATTATTGCCATGGAATGATAATTTACACTCAAATTGTATGAGTGAATGAAAAGGGGACCTGATCTAGGGACACCTACTTCACAGGTATTGCAGATATGTTGAGGGAGCAGAGGCAGACCCAGATAAGAAGACAGCTGACAGCAAAGCGTGTGAAGGATAGTTGTAGGTATCAGAGGCAGAGCTAGTTGGTGTAACTACTAATTAAAGGCAAGGAGGGAGCTAGCCCATTAACTCAAAGGTTTCTCTCTGGAATGAAATGTATACTCAGATGATAATTTTTAAGCAGTATATGGAGAGTAAGAGCATGATAAGATCAGTTTGGGTGTTAACTCATAGTGCCAGCCTTGTTTCATATTAATGAACTATAAGTAATTGGATTGTGGGTTCAGGTCACAGAAGAAATGTCAGTGCTAGATACAAAGTCAAGAGTGACTGGTTTCAGAAGTCACAGTGGGAGCCTTTAATTAAATCATCATTGTTGAGCATGTGGGACAGTTGGACAAGAAAAATAAAGACTGAATTTTGGGAAATGTCTCTATTTAAGGGAAAATGGGATAAGGAGAATGAGGGCGTTAAAAAGAAATAGGAATAAAATCATACAGTAATAGAAACCAACAGAAGGTCATTATATGAAGTGGAGAAGTCAACAAGTCAAAAGAGAAAGTCTGATGACTTAGAATGTCTTTGGAATTTAACTTAATGGATGTTTTAGAAATTATAACTAATTTGTGACCATGTCATTCAAACAAGGAAGTTAAGACACTACTGTTAGGTGAGAAATGAAGGTATTGGGCAACTAGATTCTTCTATGAAAAGTTTAGCTTTGAAGACAAAGAAGATTCTCTGAAAACTTAGTGAGGTAGCAAGGTCTGAGAAAGGTTTATTTAGATTAGAGAGAAAATGGCATATGAAAAATCATCATCAAAAGGAAAGGATTGAAAGTTCCTGAGAAAACATTATTCATGGAACAATCCAGAAGAATAAAGAAGTAAGTGGGTCTATATTTGCATCTTAATTAAATTCATTCCCTCTCTGTTTCTACATGGTAGAAATTAAGAAATCTTTGAGGACTAGACACTATACATTTTAATGGATTAAGTAATGCCGATGAAAGAACTATGTTATTTTGAAGATTTTATTTTAGGGTTGGCACATCAGAATGCATAGGGATACCCAATTCAGCGTGGCCTGAGTTGAGAAGCCTGAAATCAGGATCCTGCCTTGCTGACCTGCAGAAACTTGGTGTTGGTTGCCTCTTTTTAGCCTTTACCATTCACCACAGCCACCCCATGTCTTAGAATAAGGAAAAGAATTATTTACAATACAGTTTATGCCGCTACTCTGCAGTGGAAGAAAGCTAATTCTTGGTCATAATGTGGTTATAAAGAAACTTACTCATGTATAGTGAGGAGACTGGGCTGAGAGTTGAAGAATCTTGAACATATTTCTTCTGGATATGTAAATTGAGTTTGACATGGAAATAATTGAGCATAAATAAAAACTGTGATTGAAAATTTAACAATTAAATCAATAAATGCACTCGTATGGCAGGCAGCTAAAGTTAAAGCACAGGGTAGTTTTCCTTCTAACAAAGGAAATTTGATAAAATTTGCATTTGATTAGGTGTTTGGGTGTAGAGGTTTGAGAATTCAAGACAACATAGAAAGAGCTGGCAATAACCAGGTATGGAAGATTTAGACAGATAAGTTTACCTTTCAGATTTACCTGATAAGTTGTTACATGAACTTCATGTTGAATTAGGTTTGTTTTCAAGAGTAACTGCTCATTTCTCATGAAATAAAACAGACTCAAAATGCTTTTCTTAATGGAGTTCCTTGTACAAAATAATGACTTTCAATAATTAAAATGTTCAGTGAATATTAAACCAATAGAGCAATAAACTTGCACATACAAAACAACGATTACTAAGGAAGTACAAGTTTTTGTATGTCCAAGCCAAAGGGGGAATTTCAGATTTATAAGAACTTAAGCCTTAGCTGTATGAACAAGCTTGGTATTGCTCAACTGGCAAAGTGACAAATACCCTGAAAGAGAAGAGGAAGAAAAGAATGGTATGGTAAGGAAAATATTTTTATTTAATTTAAAAAAGTGGTCCATATTTCTAAAAACAACTCAAGGGGGGAAATGAACAAATATATCAATAGTATAGAGGCTTTGCATGTGCATGTGTTTATTTGCAGTACACATTACACAGGGTTGGCCTCTAATTTCAGGTTCTATTGATGTTGGGATGAAAAGGGTAGAAGGTTCCAACTAGCAAGCCACACACACACACACACACACACACACACACACACACAAACAACTTTTTAAAATGAGTTCTGCTCCCCAACTTTTTTACCAAATTCTATTTCCTGCGCATAACAGTCACCACTTAAATGCAGTTCAACAACAGAGTTTTTTTAACAAGGGAATTTAACAGGGCAAATGAAAAGTCCTCACAGACACAAGTGACCAATTATTTTACTTTAACTACCATTTAGTTTGAAAGTCCCAAACACATGTTTAAAATGGTGCCCCTTTGCCCCTCCAAACCTCAGAGGTAGATACTTTTGCAAAGTCTAGTCTTTCTCCGACATCTTCTCTTTTCTTCTTCTCTCCAGTGTTCTGTGCTGCTTCACTTTTCCAAGGTGTTTTAAACATTTTTTTTTACAATTGCTAATTCACTAATCAACTTTCCAAATCCCTGGCCATTTCCAGGTACCAGCTCACTATGCGACCTTGCTGCGGTCCAAGACTCTCCACAATGGCCATTCTTCATCTGGTCACCATGGTTCCTTGCCACCTCCAGCTCACTCTTCAGGGGCTTTCCCTGGCAGGCCACATGGGCCTGTTCTCAATCTGCCATTCTCTTCTTCTTTCTCTTCACTCCTTCTTTTTATGTGCCCTCTCCTCGCTTCTCACTCCCCATTTTCTCTCACAGATTTTTCAAACTCCACCCATCAGGGCATTTTGGCACCTATTCAGATTTTTGCTGAATCATTACTCCGTATCACTATGAGGCATTGCTTGCAAGTTAACAGTGGCTGGGAAAACTTAGTAGAACTAGACTCTTATGTCTAAAGCTGGACAGAACTCCAGAAAGCATCAAAGATCCAAGTTAAAAGACATGACAGAGTCTTAAGGAAACAAAAAGACCTAGATGTCTGGCTTCTGTTCTTTATAATTTTTAGTTCCCAGAATATTATGTAATTCTCAGTTTACATAGAAATTACTGATTAAGTGAATACCAAACAATGGATGAGCCTATACATAAATACACTATAGCAAAGGGGGAAATCCAAGAATAAAGATACTCAGCAATCAATTTGCTGGAATTAGGGAAAAATCTGTTAGGGGATAAAGGAGACAAACCAAACAGGAATTGAGGATTAAGATGAGTCCCATGAGAACAAAATTAGTCCTAGAGGTGCTGATGTTGAAGGGAAGTTGTCTAGCAAGATGAAGACCTAGACTGTAAAGTATAAACCAATGTCTTAGCTTTGCAAATCTCAGTCATGCATTCATTCAAAAACTGTTGCATGTCTTCCTTGACAGGTATACTAGCAATGCCGGGCATAAAGAAAAAAGAAATTCCTCTTTTCATATAGTTAATAATGAGAGGAGAAAGAGCTAAGAACAAAAAGTTAAATATATATTATGGTAGGTGGTACTAAATGCTTTTGAAAAAATAAAATAAGAGGGCTAGAGAGCAAGATTGAACAATGTCTGTGATTTAAAATCAAGGAAGATATTACTAAGGTGGTATTTGAATAAATCTTAAAAATGTAATAGTGCATCCATGTAGATATGTGAAGAGAAATGGCCCAGTGAAAGGAAACATAGGAAAGGAGGTGCAAAGCCTCGAGGCTCTGAGACAGGAGTGGATCAGGAATTTCTGGAAAGCAGGGACACTTGTATTTCTGAAGTTACCCACTGGGCAAGGGAGCAGATAGATAGAATTTTGCAGAATTACACTAAGCATGCTGAACTCTTGCCTCTGAAATAAGCATTTTTTAAGACCAATATGAAGTTGAGTCCACTGGGATCAACCCTGTGAGAAACACTTTTGTGAGGGGTGATAAGGCCGAAACTAAGCAGGTACTATCAGCTGTTCCTAAAAGCACAAGGAGAGAAAGTTATTATCAATCCTCTTCCCTTCTTCAGGGGAATGCTTCTGTGCACTCTCCCTAGGCCCCAAAGGCACAGGTTGTGCCCTATTTCTGTGAAAAAATGAAAGCATCGCTTTGCTGGTTTGATATCAAGCAAGGGCTATTTAAATTACAAGTAGGACAGAGTGAAAAATCCTCAGGATCTGAAGGAATTGAATAGTGGAATGAGAAACACTGGCATTGACAGGTTGACAGGGACAAGGAGTTAGCTGTCTTCAGGTAGTGGAGTATCAGCAGTTCACTCTGTGTTCAGTAACTGATGTCTGAACAAATCTCCCCCTTTGAGAAATCCTCTCTTAATAAAGATAATAAAAAACAAATGAAGACTAAATTTATGAACATAAGTCATTTCCAAAATTCTTATTCTGGGAGGTCAACTCCTCTCCATTACCCCTTTACTAAACCAGTTGTCAGGGGTGATCTGACGCCTATATAACCTAACTCCTATAATACCCCTAGAGAAAAGACCGAGGGAACTTAAAAGATCTGAATACCCAGGAGACATTGACAGACCAACCTCTGTTTGCAGAAAGGTACTGGATTTGTTCATTTCTGTTATTTTAAAACCCTGAGCACACCCTTTCTACCAGCAGCTGACACCTTTCTGGTTCTTCACATAAATAATATGCAGCAATGAAGTAGTATAATTGATACATTTTGTTTTGTTCTTTTTTCCTTGGGAACCTGAACCTGTGTTGGGGGGACTGTCGGGGGAGTTCAGCACTCTCTAGGAACCAGGCCTTATCTTAGTTCATATTCATCATGGGATAAATCAGGCTGCCATAAGTCTAAATTCACTTATGCAGGCACTGCTTAGCACAGCTGGTTCATTGGACTGGGTACTGTGGAGTCTAAATAGATAGTAACAAAAAGCTTTTGATTTGGGCAGTTGTCATGAGAGCTCTCTGAATTTATTGTGATTTTCTCTTTATATAGAGAAGAACTAGATTATATCTGATAGTAGATTAGCACTTTTATAAATATAGCTAATGAACTGTGAGCAACACATGATTAGGTACAGAATTTGTAATTATTTTGCCTTATTGTTTTTGCTGCAACAACAGGGAAGGATAATGAGGTTCTGAGCTCTTCTGAGGCAGCAATGAGACTGGCAGAAGTAGATCAGTTCCTGGGGGTATACACCATACAGGGCTATATTCAAGCAGTTTCTGGGTGATTGTGTAGGCAGGTGTTGGCATGAAAAGCATAGATTAGAGCAGAAGGCAGGAAATGGAGGATGTGGGTGTTTTGGGGGTTAATCATTACTTGAACTGACAGGTGTTTCTTATCACCCATGGGACAAGATATCGGTGGGGGAAGGGACAGAGATGGTAAAGATAAAGCCACAATTGGGGAGGAAAGAGGAGCTAAAGGAATTACTCAGGAGTCAAGTATCAAGTCAACTCTGAGTATTTATCTGAATGATCGGGTTTAAAATCAAGGAGACTTAAGGGATCAAGAGGCACAGTACTAGTCACTGAGAAGCAAGAGGAGGCTCACCTCTGCAGGTGAAGTATACCAATTAATTTTGTAAAGCAAATACTTTTGGTGTGAATTCCATCAAAACAAGGCAAAACAAGACACATATACAAACTTTTCACTGAAGCACACTATACATGCAGAAAAGTACATTGGGAGGCATACTTTCAAACTGAGTCATCCATGTAACCAGTGTCCAGACCAAGAAACATTATTAGTACCTTAGCCTTCCTCCAAGTTCCTCCTAGTCAGTCAACTTCCAGTGGAAACTACTATCTTAATAGTGGCAAAACTAATGAATTTAATAGTATTCATTAGTTTTACCTGTTTTAGCATTTTATGTAAATGACATTCAATAGTATGTCATCTTTTTGTTGTTGGCTATTTTCTCTCAGTGTTATCTTTGAGAGACCCATCATCCTATCTTTGCATATTACTTAATCTTGTTATATGGTATTTTGTCATGTGAATATATCAAGTTATATATCCTTTCTATTTTAGACATTTGGGCAGTTTTTAATATTCAATAGCTATTAAAGAGCTTCCAGAATGAACAGAGCATTTCAGTTCATTCTTTTGGTGAATATATACATGCATTTCTGTTGGATATGATCTATAATTGGAGTTAGCAAGTCTTAGGAAAATGTGTTCATATTTAGTAGATACCACCATTCTTCTAAGGTGCAGTTTGCAGAAATCTTTTTTTTTATGTTAGTGACACAGAAATCTCTTTGTTCTTGACTGAAGTGCCTCCTTTCTTCCTCTTATCTTAAAGTGTCCATGATTTTGATAACAATGAAACTTTTCTCCAAGTCCCAAGAAGTGAAGAGTGTAGAATATAGACACAAAGAGATTAGGTTATAAACTTGAGTATGAAAATAATTGCCTGAGGTTGTCACACAAAGCTGGACTGCCAAATTTCTTTGCCTTTTATACTGTATCCAAATACCAACCTTTATTTAACCTGTATGAACACTGAAAATTTGGACTAATTCTAAGTTTCCCCAGTGCTCCCAATGCAGTTCATGCATCAATTCATGGACGATGAATCATAGGGGTTCCTGTGTCTTGTGAACAAGACCATGGCATCTGAAGTTTGTTCTTGTCCAATTTTCTCAAGGAAGTAGTGTTAAGTGACTGAGTTGAGACAGGGCAGTGACATGTTTGTTAGTATGCCTTTAGGACCATCTGTAAGCCAATCTGCATGTATCACATTACACCTATAGGAAAAGCAATTCCAACAATGGATTTTTTTTAAGTGCTGGGAAACCAGATGGATAATAAATTGGAACACTTTTGTATTTGTACATCAAACCTCTAACCTCAGTGTTCTTGATTTAAAATAACTAGAAACCACAAGAATAAATGAATGGCTTGAAGGAGGCTGACTTTCTTGTGAAGGACAACTGTATAAAATGCTGAGTGGTCAGATGTGAAAACACATCTGAAAACGCATCCTAGGAGCATTCAGAAAAGGACAGCATCTGCCCTTGGTTGTAGGGCAGGTGACTAGGATCGGCACCTGGCCAGTCTCTGGTTACAACAGAATCCCATATCAGATTTCTGAACCTAATCTTGTTGCTCCTAGAGAAGGACGTTCCAACAGTAGGGTCTTCAACAGTTTTCTGGAGAGAGCAGTCCCTTATTAAATTGAGCAGCATTCTTCTTTGGTAAGGCTAGAGTCTCCTGTAAATACCAGGAGAGCACATGGGCCAGCTATATTCGATAAAGTCCAGTATGCCTGGAAGGCAACAGCTACATTGAAAGTTTATTTTATTCCACAGCTATCCTATTATTGCTTTAACTTTTAAAAAGTAAAATCACATGACTCAAGTATCTGCTGATCCCCAACTGTAAAAGAGACTTATTAAACAAAATGATTCAAATGTGTCTGAGCTTGACAGACCTCCTAACCACTTCTGAGTCATTGGAGAAGATTGTTGATAGGGCATCTGTGTGTGTTCAGAATGTCTCATTGAATAGTATGTTTTAATGTTAGACTGTACACACTATGCCTTCTGTGTTTGGTCCTCATTATACCCACCTGTTATCTTGCATTAAAAGATATCCTGTTAGGGGAGATTCTAGAAAGATGGTAGATCAGGAAGCACCAGGAATCCATCTCCCCACCTAGACAATAAAGCTATAAGGTAGAGAGAATAGTGAGATGAGAGATATTTGTGCTGTGTTATCAGTAATTACCTTAAATGTAAATGGAGTCAGTTCTCCAATTAAAAAAACAGAAATTGGCAGAATGGATTTTAAAAACAACATGATCCAACTATTCCACATACAAGAGATTTACTTTCAATCCAAAGACATAAATGGTTAGAAAGTGTAAGGATGGAAAAAGATATTGCATGCAAAAAATTACCAAAATAGAGATACATACAGGGGAATATTATTCACCCCTTAAAAGGAGGGTACTTTTTCTTTTTACTGGGTGGCACTCATTTTTAATACTTTAAAAGGACTCAGGTTTGGAGTTTCTCACCTCATCAATTATAGATAACACACCACACCCACCAAACATTCAGTCACCATCCAAAACCAACTTACTCCCTAAAAGCACAAAATTTTGACGTGTGCTTTAAGATGGATGGCCCTGGAGAATATTACACTGTGTAAAAAGTGTTAATCACAAAAAATAAATTATTACTTTTTTGTTTAGAGTGGTCACTTATGTGTGGTTTTTAGAGTTGTCAACATTAGATACAGAAAGTAGAATTATGGTTGTGGGCACTGGAGGCAGGAGGAAGGGGGAGTTACTTTAAATAGGTATGGAGTTTAGGTAACAGTTCTGGAGGTATACAGTGGTAATGGTTACACAAATTAATATACCTGTGCTTAATGCCACTGAACTGTACACTTGAAAATGGGTTCTGTAGAAGCAAGCATCAGCTCACCAATTTGTGTAGATTCTTTCTTGGTTCTAGCAGTTGCACAGTCATTTGATAGGGCCAGGGTCATGGGGTGTAGGGACAAGGGGGATGGGAGACAGATAAGTCCCACCAGCTCCCCAGGAATCTTCATATTCTATCTCTGGGCTCTTTGGTGTTCTCTGTCTCTCTCTTCTCATGCTCATGTGTGAACTCCTGTGCCCTTTGCACCACTCTAGCCCCTCTCTCCTAGACCCAGGTGTGTATACTTACAACATGTATACACCAATTGGAGTGCACAATCATGGTATTAGGCTGGTTACTCAGGTCAATGAAAGGAAAAGCCCGACTAACTCATTTACCTTACAG
Organism: Uropsilus gracilis; assembly: GCA_004024945.1. Taxonomy (NCBI): domain Eukaryota; kingdom Metazoa; phylum Chordata; class Mammalia; order Eulipotyphla; family Talpidae; genus Uropsilus; species Uropsilus gracilis. The sequence goes on along the minus strand of PVHY01000018.1, from coordinate 438,447 downwards.
TTACAATATTGGAAAAAAAAAAAAAAAGATACTCACCAGCAATGGATAACCCTCCTGCAGATGAATTGTGATGTGTAAATCAGTGTGGTTTTAGCTGTAGCTGTAGTAGAATGTTGAACAGATTATATACTGACCTCAAGACAGATTTATACATACGTTTTTATGAACAAATTCTTATCAGATTTTTTTGAACACTTTACTCTTTCCCAAAAATTTCAAGGACCCAGGGGAAAATAGCTCATATTTCTGGTTAAGTTTAACTCTGTTTATGTAGCATGTTCTTGCTTTCTAAAAAAAAATGCTGGAATTAAATGGCAAAAACTCACTTTTACAAATCAGTCATGCAAGTTTTACTATGTACTTTATATATACATAATTGAATTAAGAACAGAAACAGAGACAAATCCTTGGCCTTGGGAAACATGTGTAACTGGTATATGGTTTTAATCAGAGCTCTTCAATTTCAGTGACAGATGCCTAATTCAAGCAAACTTAAGAAAATAGTGAACTAGTTACTAAGTTCCCTATAGACATAACCTTCTGCTTTTAGCATGACCGTTCTCACTGACCTGATTGCTGATTTTCAGCACCCGTGACTCTGCCTGCGGGCTCGTCTCACCATGTGGGGTAGGCAGGACATGCTCTAAAATTAACAGTTGGAAGTCATTCATCAACCAGAGGCAGAAGTTGTGGGATTAAACACCCCAGCCCCCTCGCTTCTCAGAGAGGATAACAGAGGCCTATGTTATATACCAGGTACAAGAATTCCCTGGTGATATTAAATTCCAGGGTCCTAAACTGACAGCTTGCAGTGTTCCAATTCTTGTCTCAGGACTACTTCCAAATGAACTACACTAGAAGAATTGGGCTTTCTAAGTGAGAAGTTCAAAGGTAACCTCCAGATACTGTGGGATCTGTGACTGAAATGGCACCATCAAGAGTATTTCTCTTGTTTGACTCCATAATCTTTTGTTTTAGCTTCAGTATCACCCACTGACTTCCAGTAAGAGGGCAGGACACTTTCCAGAAGTCCAGCAATAGACCTTATTCTCTCAGCAACACTGAAATTGGGTAAGAAAACCAACAAAACAGAGTACTTAATTTAACTTCCAAGTGGGAGCATCTGGCCCTTTAAACCCAGCTTTAAACCCAGCTACTCCTTTGGTTCATCCAGACCATGCAAGCAGTAGCAAAACCATACTAACCTTAAGAAGAGGCAAAAACAGATTTACTTATTAAAAAGAAAAAATAGACTAGAACATACAAAGGGCACTCACTGATTATCTTAAAAATCAGTTCAGTCTCTAGTTAAAAAAACTGCACCATCATGCAACCCATGATGCCATGGGTCCATCAGCTATGTGTGTCCACAATTAGCAATTGTCCCACCTTCAAACCAAATGAAGTAAATGTGGGATGATTTCATCAATCCTCCTCCAAAGGCATAGCTATTCACTTCAAGCCAAAAGAAGAAACCAAAATGGCATCAATCCAGCTTCAAAAGTGGGATATTCAAATCCAGTGAAGAAACCAAGATGGAATTGTTGCTTCTCTTCCAAATACATAGCTCCAGCCTTCTTTCAGCCTGGATCACCAAAACTCACTTGTAACAACAACAAAAACTTCTGACATCTTATGATGAGAACAGCAAAACTCCAAGTTCTCTTCAGGCCTATAGACAATTTCCAAGCTTAGCAGTTTCAAAGTTAAAGCAAGTCTTCAAGTACCAAATTTCCAAATCAGCTTACAAAGTTCACAAGTTTCTCCAACAGGCTTCCCCAGACTCTTCATCAGTCCAAGCTGGGAATGGAAGCCCACAGCATGGCTTCCTTCCTTGCCTGTTGGCAGCCAGATGCAAGGTATGAGAAAAGAATCATGAGAGAGATTACTCAGTCAAGACTGAGTGCCCATTTGGATGTAATGAACCAAATGGCAAATTTATTAACAAAAGAAATGGGTATTTATAAAGACACAGGGTGAGGGTCTGGTGAATTTTAAAGAAGACAAACACAAACTTGAGAGGCAATTATCATTCTAAAGCCTAAGAGTAATTGAGGAATGGGAAATAGAGGCAGGTGGTCACTATCCCTGATTTAGGGAAGCCATCAGCGCCATCCCAATCTCAGAAAGTCAATGCCATAATTCTGTCCCCAGTTTGCTGGAGGCAATTAAAGCAAGAGCGGTTTTCCTCATCTTGTTGCAATGATTTCTCTGGTTTGCGAATGGTGCACAGCTCTTGCCCTGCTGCCCCACATGGCAGCAGCAGCTCCGAGGCCCCCAGCCTCTCTGTTACTCCTCTGCTCTCTCTCTTTTCATCTCCCTCTCTCTCTCCTCTCCTCCTTACATCCCCTCACTCTGTTCCTCTCGAGAGAAGCCTTGGCTTCCCTTCCCCAAGTCTCTGCCACCAGGGCACAATGGCTGCCATCTTAATGTAGCACTATCATGCTGAGGGCCACGGCCCCCCAATTTCACCACAAGCACCCCGAACACCACTGTGGAAAGGATAATTGGGGATTGTATTATAGATACCCAATGATGTATATGAAATAGTTATTATCCAAAGAGAAGCTAGAGCTGTCAGATAAATGAACACCATGGTCATTTCTAAGTACCATTGAACACCATTTTACTGAACTAGGCCTTTATAAAAGTATGAAATAGCTAAAATAAGAGATTATAGCTTCTCTAATTATTATCTAGTGTTGATATTTTGTACCAATGCTTTTCTATAATTAGTCTTTGTGTGTGTAGTGAGGACAAAAGGTATATTGATAAAAGTAAGTAAATAACTTAGTCATTTTAGCTTCATAAATTTCTACCATCACATTCTTCAGATCACTGAGCTTCAGTGACCTCATTTGTAAGTGATTTCATATCACCTCTTACAAATTTGGCAGGATTAAATGAGAAAATGAATTTATATATGCATATAAATCCATAGCTCAATAAATATTTTTGAATGAATAAATGAATGAACTCTTATTAAAACATGACTATGAGGATGACAATAATAATGATTTCAGAGAAAAATACCAACTGAAGGAAATGTAAGGAATAAATAGCAGTTAAATAACATGATTTCAACATATTCCACAAGAATTGGTTTGCTATCTTCAAAAATATTTTGAAACCAGGAGGAACCATAAAAAGTTTTACTTAACTCAGAGTACTGGTATATTCTCAGTGTTCTTTTTTAAAAAAATACTTTATTTATATATGAATTTCACATCTCTGTGATCTCTGGGGTTCACCTCCCCCCCCCCCGACTGTTCCCACCCTGTCCCATCCTGTCCCATCCCTCCCCAGGTTGTGTACTTCAATTTGGTTGTTGGTTTGTTTTGACTTTTCTTCATGGATTTTTGTTTATCTTACCCATGTCCCATACAGTAGTGAAACCATTTGGTTTCTGTTTTTTCCTTTTTGACTTGTTTCTGCTAATATGAATTCTTCTAAGTTCATCCATGTTATCATAAAATCATCTAATTTGTCATTTTTAATTGATGAGTAATATTCCATTGTGTATATATACCACATCTTTTTCATCCAGTCATCTGTTTTGGGACATTTTGGTTGCTTCCATGTCCTTGCAATTATAAATATGCTGCAATAAACATCTGAGTACAGGTGTCCCTTTGTACCCACATTGAAGTCAACTTTGGGTAAATTCCCAGGAGAGCAATTGCTGGGTCAAATGGTAGTTCCATTTTCATTAATTTGAGGGCCCTCCATACAGTTTTCCATAGAGGTTGGACCAGTTTACATTCCCACCAGCAGTGTAAGAGTGTCCCCTTTTCTCCACATCCTCGCCAGTACCTGTTGTTGCCTGTTCTTTGATGTGGGCCATTCTTACTGGTGTAAGGTGGTGTCTCATTGTGGTTTTGATTTGCATTTCCCTTATTGCTAGTGACATTGAGCAAATCTTCACGTGCCTGTTGACCATTTGTATTTCCTCTTTGGAGAAGTTTCTTTTTAGTTCTTAACCCCATTTTATGATTGGGCTTCTTGTTTTGCTTTTGCTTAATTGTGTGAGTTCATCGTGAATCTTCGTTATTAAACCCTGCCAGTGTTCTTAAATTGGTTTGATAATTCATTTTATAATTTGCAGTAATTAAAAGGAAATAGAATTGTTAATTTTCAAAAACAAAAAAAAGAACAAAACAACCAAATCCAAGATTTTGAAGAGCGTTTTCTCCATACTTATTTGTGGTAAAGCCATGTAACTCTTTGCTTTCTGTGACTCTTGGGCACAGAAAATATGTTTCTGGTGGCTCTGGGCCATTTCACTTAATTTCTGACAAGGAAGAAAGAAATTTGAAGTAGAAAATTTTGTAAAGAATCTTGGCTGTCCTTTAATAATTAAAGCATTTTTATGGTTTAATTCTCTCCAATTTTATAGTGGTAAGTAACAGAATTCACAACAAAGAAAGCAAGTGAAGATTACAATCAGTGTATTAAGTTAGGAATCAGGGTACAGGGACTTAGATGACTATGGTCACAGCCAAGACATTTTTCAGTCCAAGAACCGAACAGTTGGAGGGCAGATGTTATAGGACAGCCCAAAGGGAAATGGGATGACCTGGGTGTGAGTCTCAGGGCAGGAACAAATAGAGTAGAAAGGTTAATAAAAGGTTTATTTACAAAGGAAATAAAGGGGGGGGATACAAAGAGAAAGAGAGAGAGAGAGAAGAAAGGGAGTGATTAATTGGTCAATACTTTCTACTGCTAACACTGACTGAGCTGGGGTTCCTGGTGCATGGTGAAGTGAGACAACATCAACCCCTTCCAGGCCCACAAGTGTTCAGTTTTGTACCAAGCATGGCCACTTCGCTCACCCTTAGTACTCAGCAATCCTCTTTCAAGACATCAAGAATCATGGCAAATGCATGGTATAATGGAAGGTGGAGTCTTCCGTATCTGGGGGTCTCTTTGGCATGGAGGTGGGGTCGAGTCCATAAAATATCAGTGGGTGGAGTTCATTTGGGGCATGATATTCCTCCAACAAGATGAGCACTTGGTGGTACTAAGGATGCACAGGCAATTTTATTACATAATTCTTGTGTATGTGGTCTTTGTGAGGAGGGCCACTTATTCTTCTGAGTGCACTGATTATTAAAATATCACATTTTTGTTATTACAACATGATTTATAAACAAGCTATAAGTCCCACATTCACAGAACCATTTTATTATTATTACATTTTTTTATTGAGTTTATGAGTGAAAAATCATTTCAAGAATCAATTTCCTCAAATTTCTCCAACTTGTATTGAAATCAGGCAATCAGGGAATGAGAATCATACTCATCTGTGACAATCAGGGAACAAGGACAGCAGGGCTGGCAAGAAGCAGGCTTATTAGTATCAGTCCTGGCTCAGTGGATTCATAACTAAAGGTTGAGTACACTTAACAGGGAGTTAAGGGTATATATAATTTACATACTTTGGTGTTCCAGGTGGGTTGTCATTGTTGGTAGTAAAATCTCTCACATAGCTAAGACAGAATGAGGAAGATTCAAGGAGAAACTGGGCTGCATACCAGTAAATGGAGTCAGTAAGTCATGGGTTGTTTTTCGAGACAGTTGTTTATCTAGACCTTTATGCTGTATTTCTTAGGTTACTGGGTTTCAGCATACTTTAGGTTACTATGCTTTTACCTGATCATCATACTTCAGTATCATGAATTTTGTAGTTTTTTATATTTCCTGGAAACACTTGATTATTTATTGACAGAAAGTTGTTTCTTCAAAGTTCATAAATTTAGTCATCTATTCAGATTTCAGATTGGGTTATTCCTTGTTCTAAGTAAATTCAGCTGTTCCCATTTCCTTGGAATTGCAGAAACTTGACTTGATCTGATGAAAAGTTTGTCTGAAAGATTTCCTTCTTAAATGAAAACAGAGAAAAACATTTCTCCTGTTATTCTCTAAAGACATATTAAATTTGGTACTATGTTATTTGCAAATAATCTGTGTATCTTGACACTATAAATGAAGGACAGTATTTGGTACTGCTATAGCTAGTATTCACACATCAACTTCTCTGGAATTTATCAATCTTCAGTCACAAGAAGGATATGATGTACTAACTTTATCATTCCAGCAGAATAAGTCTATAGCAGTATTCTTGCTCTCATACTAATCATTTGGCACAAAGCTGTAAATCTCACATCACTTATCTTCCACTCATTTTCTATGGAAGTAACCTAATTATATTAAACTAATTTTATGGACAACAAGAATTATAGTCTTACAAGACTGCAAGAATGATACTATAGCCAACCTGAGATGTCAACCCAGAGAATGGGTGACAGTTTCTTAATTTCATTCAGAATCTGGGTACAGGTAGAACTTCACTGAAGTCTTTTTTTTTTTTTTCTCTGACGTCACTTAGTCTTAGACACTTAGTTTTATGGGAAATTTTTTAGGATACAATGGGTAGAGTAAACAACCAGGAATGGAATCAAGCCCACATTCTTATTCTGAGAAAAACTCTCCTCTGTGACAGGAATTCAAGACTGGGTTGGGGTGGGGAATAGAATGAAAAAATACTTCAACCAGCTCTCTATAATGCTGAAGAAAATTACTTCAGATATTGACAGAAAAAGATTCCTTTAGTGCTTTGGGTCTATGTAGACACAATGGATTCAGGCTGCTTGGTTACTAGAGATTAACTGATTTATTTAATGAATTCCTAGGATTCATACTGAGCAAATTTACAGCAGAGATTGTAACACAGGCTTTATTGCTTCTAGGGAAAATCTGTAAGGGAAGTTAGAAGTGATCAAGTACTAAAATCCACTTCAAAAATGATAACTTTTTATGAATCCCTTTGTTTTATGCTGAGAATATGTTCGATGATTTTAGCCTGTGGGACCATTCACAGATAGCCAATGTCCCATCTCAGGACTAGTCAAGGAATTTTTAGCAGAATTGGTGAAAATTGATAATGAAGCATGGTAACCACTACTTGGGGGGTGGGGATAGGGGTCAGTCGTAACAAAAATCTTTGATTTAGTTCTGGGCCTGCAGTACTACATTAGCCCATTAAAGTTAAAGTTAAAGTTAGCCCAACTGGGGCTTCAGAGCAATGTGAACCTATATAAGTCAATAGCTTCCTTGATGTGGGGTCCTGCCTTTGGATGTGAATCTGCTGGGCCAAGTACTGGAACAAATAAACCTACTTCTTGACAGCCCTGGTGTCCCTGTTTCCTTTTACCTATTAACCATAGAAATTTATTCAAAAATATCAGATATCTCTGACACTATGTTGCAAGGATTCTTATTATGAACTGATGTGATAGGAAATATAAATTAGACATGAAAATAATTTTAAAAGATACTTCTCCAAAAAGAAAATACAAATGGTCAACAGGAATATGGAAAAATGCTCAATGTCACATTGAGATCAGGGAAATATATATTAAAACCACAATGAGATACCACCTAACACCAGAAAGAACAGCGGAGACAAGTGCTGGCAAAAATTTGGAGAAAAAGGAACATTTTTAAACTGCTGGTGAGAATGCAAACTGCTCCAAGCACTAAGGGAAATTGTGTAGCAGGCCCTCAAATTACTAAAAATGGAACTATCATCTGACCCAGTGATTCCACTTCTAGGAATCTATCGAAAGGATACAAAAACACTATTTTGAAAGGAACTTTGGCCTTCTATGTTTATTGCAGCACTATTTACAATAACTGGGATATGGAAACAACCCAAAAACTGATGAATAGATCAAAAAGTTGTGAATATTTACACAGTGTAATGCTACAGTGAACAAACATAAGCTCATGTCATTTGCCGCAACATAGATGGAGGCTGAAGGACTTGTGCTAGCTGAGATCAGACAGATAAATACTGAAGGTCTCATCTGTATGTGAGATATAAGGAAAACAAACAAAAGGAAAAGAAAAAGTCAAAAGTAACAAATTGATGACAGAACTGAAGCATACATCAAGTAAGAGGGAGGGAGTGAGGGTGAAATCAGGGAAGGGATGAGCACAAGTGATTGGGATGAGGGTGCATTGGTGAGAACTCCAGGGTAAACACAATGTAAGAAAATATAAATACTCAATATATCAATAATAAAAAAATCATTTTTTATTATTGTATCCTATAGTAAGTCCAGAAATCTAAATGTAACAAGCCAATGAATGCTATGAAAAATCATGAAGTTGATCCAATTTATGAGAACCAGACTGTGAAACGTTCAGGAATAAATCTTACCTTACTTTCTTAAAGTTAATGGTTAGAACTAATGAAATAATATAGTAAAAATTGATTTTAGTTATTAAATTATTTATACACTATAAATTATAAGCAAAAAGTTGCCTATCAGTTAATCTTTAACAACCCATTGCCACACGTCAAATATGCTAGTATATAGAATTCCTTACATACAGCTTCTTGTTAAAGTGTTAATTCCCTTTTCATTTAGCATATCTAAGAGATTATATTGGGGGAAATACATTGCAAATATTCAAGCTTGGAGGTGCTTGAAAAATATTTATTTATTGGCACTTATGTTCTTCTGATCAAATAAAATAATTCAAATAAGAACTCATAAGTTTCATTGATAGATTAGACACTGAGATTAAGGAGTAAGGAGAAGAGAAAGGGAGTATAAAGGAATAGAGGTGATAAGAGAGGAGTAAAGTAAATGTGAAAATCAAGATTCAAGTTGTAACTGACAATCATTTTAAAAGCTTATAAATACACACACAAGGTCAAGTAATCTAAGAACTCTATGAGGTCTCCTGAACAATTAGCAGTTCCTTCCCAAACTTCTCCTTTCCCTTGATGATTTATATTGTACAAGGTCACTTTTTTTTTTACTATTTTTAAACAATAATAAAAACATTGGGGGGTGTGTTTTGATTCTGCAGCTGCAGAGGTATTGTTCTCATCCACTTGATGTGATGATGGATACTGAGAGTTCAACTGCAGTGATGATGATGACTTCTGGCAGGCAACTTTAGAAAAAACTCTGGGACTTGCGTGACACAGGACATGTTTTTCTGAACCAAAGGGAAGCAAGTCAAGGCTCTGTTACCTCACCTTTTGAAAAATGACCTGTAGTGGCTTCAGAGAGTGACTAGAGCCAAAAGAACAATTGTGCATTGAAAGAGTTGTGGGTTATTTCATCAGAAGACACAGAATAGAGATGATAATCAGGGTGAAATAGGGAAACATACTAGCTATGTTGTCATAAAAAATAAACATTTTCTAATATTGTTTTAAGATAAGCAGGTAAAGGAAATTCTAAAAACAGTAAGGTATAGGAATAGGAACTTAAGATTTCTTTGACATTTGGGGAGAAAACACCGATACCTTTCCTCAAAATAGTACAAAGAGAAAAAACACCCCAAATCTCTTCCAAATTTTCTAGATATATTCTTGGCCCTGGAATGGGAAATGGAGCAATCCAATCAACTGTCACCTCCCCCACTTTGAACTGAGATACTGCAGATACAGTTAGCAGGAGTATGAGGTCGCCTGGGATGTGGGTGGGTGACTAAATAGATTTGAAAATGCCAGGACTCTCATGTTTTATATTGCCTTTATCCCCAAATGTAAATTCCCACTGCTAGAGGTAATAATGAATTAGATATGTACATTGCTTCTTTTGGGTATCATGATCCCCTCCTACCAATTTATTACAAGAGAATACTTTCTGGAGAAATCAAGACTTCATCAAACCCCATCACAAAGGTTAGGTCCTGGTCAAAAGATATTATAGTCCACAAAGTCCAGGAAAAGATCAGTGGTTCCAGAGGGGAGTGATACAATATTTGAAGGCTACAATATTTGTTTGCATAGTTCATTATTTTTTAGTGAGTTTACATTTTAGAATTTTATATTATTCTAGTCTTAGGAGAAGAAATGTTTCATCAACTTTTGCTTCTGGGATCTAAAATCCATGGATTATCAGGGTGGAATAGTAATGAAATAATCCTTAAAAAAACATTCCCAAGCTTGAAGTTCCATTAAGATAAAGACTGGTTGTCTATTTATTGGCTTTATACTAGTTTCCCAGGTCATGGAAAAGCTCCAGAAGTGACAGCTTTCTTCCTGCATGTTATCAGGTATGGACTCCACCCCACTGCTCTGTTCAAATGGTTTATTTACTGAAGAAAAAAAAGATACAAAGGGAAAAATAAGCAAAAGTAATTACTTCTTATTCAAACTTAACTATTTATGTAAAATGGAGTTGAGGAATGATATCCTCTGAGTTGGAAGTGCCTGTTAGATTCAGCCACACATGTGAGGTCCATGAATGTACTGAAATGGTATTAAGAATTTTATGTATGTGTATAAATTATATACAATATATGTATATTATAAAAAATACATTTAGTATATATATTGTCTTTTCTGTGGAGAAGCATTTATATCTTTTACCCACTTCTCAAATGGAACCATACTCAAAGAAAGGTTAAGATATGACAGAAGATGTAAGTCATTGAGAGAAGAAAAAAGAATTCTAAAGTAGGAACTTTTAGTGAAAGCAATTTAGTCACGAAATCAGGTAGCAAAACAGAATTAACAAAACAGGGTACTTCACTAAATTTATAAACAGGAACAGCTGGACCTTTAAATACAGCCACTCATCAGGTTCGTCCCAGACCACGTGAGCAGTAACAAGACCACACTTTCTTTAAAAAAAAAGGTAAAACCAGATTTGTTTACTTCTAAAAAGACAAAATAAACAAAAGTCACTGAAGGTACAAGGGACCCCTTCAGTAATCTTACCACATAGTCCAATCTCTAGTCCAAAATGTGGGTCTTTCATGTGGGTCTTTCAAGCCACATGTTTCCACAAAATGGTGACTGTCCCACCTTCAAGTCAAATGAAGAAACCAAGATGGCATCATTGATACTCCTCCAAAGCCAAAGCTATTCACTTCAGACCAAGTAAAGAAAGCAAGATGGCACCATCAATCCTTCTCTAAAGGCACAGCTCCAACCTTCTTTTGGCCTAAACATCCAAGACTCAACAACAACCACTTCAGACATCTCACAATGAAAACAGCAGCACTCCAAGTTCTCCTCAGGTCTCCAGACAATTCCCAAGCTTTGCATTTTCAAAGTTAAGGCAAGTCTCCCAAGTACCGAGTCTCCAAGTCAGCTTACACAAGTCACAAGTTTCTCCAGCATTCTTCTCAAGGCTCCTCACTGGCCCAGGCTGAAGATGGAAGCCCACAGCATGGCCTTCTTCCTTGCCCTGCTACCACACAAGGCAGCAGCAGCTCCAAAGCCTCCAGCCTCCTTGCTCCTCCTCTGCTCTCTCCCTTCTCCAACTTTTCTCTCTCCAGCTGCACTCCTCCTTAAACCCCCTCTCTCTGTTCCTCTCACGAGAAGTCTTGGCTTCCCTTCTCCAAGTCTCTGCCCACCAGGGCACAACGGCTGCTATCCTAATGCAACATTACCATGCTGGGGCCACAGTACCCCAATTTCACCATAGTGCCTCTATCAGTAATAACACCACAAGGTACAATATTGTATGAAATAAAAACTGTCATGGACAGTCATAATTGGTCTTATTCATATTGCTAAAAAAGCATAGTCACTTTGCTTTTGTATGTTATGCAGAATGACACATTGAAGTGATTGCACAATTTCAGGCATTATGGGTAATGGAAACTGATCTGATGTATTGCCAAAGGTTACTTCTCTAACAGAGGTGAGGAGTGCTTTTAAAGATTGTAGGTCCAAGGTGTGGGACTTAAGGGAAGATCTCTTGATGAAATAAAAACCTCCACTCCTTTTATTTTAGCTTAAATTATTCTCTTTCTAATACCCAGAACTAAAATATGAATCATAAAATTCCTAACCCCCTTTTCCTCCCAGAGTTGTTTGTTAGTATTGGTTTTGGTGATTATAAGAAAGTTGATGTGGTTTAGCAGAGGCCAAAGTGAGGTAACAGTTACCTGTTCATCGTAACATTTCCCCATAGGGTTATAGCATTTAATATTCTAAAACAATAGCAATTTTAGATTATTCAACCTTTTAGTGGAAGTTAAATGGGAAAACAATATGAATTGAGATATGAAGTTATTTGTTATCTATATTTTAAAGCCTTCTTACAGAAAAGATCAATGATTGATAATTTTTTTAATTCTTAAATTGCTCTTTTTAATTGACTTGCTTTGCTTAGTCATTCTTTTTTAAATTTTTAAAAATAATTTATTTATATATAAATTTCACATCTCTGTGATCTTTGGGGTTCACCCCCCTCTCTGACCATTCCCACCCTATCCCCCCACCCCCTGCAAGTTGTGTACTTCAATTTGGTTGTTGGCTTGTTTTGACTTTTCTTCATGGATTTTTGTTTATCTTTCCCATGTCCCATATAGTAGTGAAACCATTTGGTTTCTGTTTTTTTCTTTTTACTTGTTTCTGCTAATATGAACTCTTCTAAGTCCATCCATGTTATCATAAAATCGTCCAATTTGTCATTTTTAATTGATGAGTAATCCCAGCAATTGCTCTCTTGGGAATTTACCCAAAGGAGACTTCAATGTGGGTACAAAGGGACACCTGTACGCGAATGTTTACTGCAGCACTATTTATAATTGCAAGGACATGGAAGCAACCAAAATGCTCGAAAACAGATGACTGGATGAAAAATGTGGTATATATACACAATGATAACTTTTTTTTTAAGTAGAATAATCAGGCTTTCTAGAACAATTACTTAACTGGCCACAGCTATGGTGGTCTTTATCTAAATCCAATCTAGAACAGTAGGGTATGCTCCCAATTGTTAAGCTGATGATCTTTTAACTATAAGAGTGAGTCTAGGGTAGGCACGCTGAAGGTGGATTTAAGCCAGGGTTCCAAGAGAGAGAATCCAGAAAAGGAACTTCAGAAAGAAGAGGCGAACTCAGAGAAAGAACTGCAGAGAAGCCCCTCAGTAAGAGCTTGCACTTGAAAGCTGGGAAAAGAACTACTCCTGCCTCTGAGGAAACTGTTCCAAACCAAAGAGAAGAAAAGTTCTCCATTCCTGGCCTCTGGAAAAGGAAGGGAAACCAACAGCCATATCCAGCAGCTGACTGACAGCTGAGGGAGAGAAACAGAGACTTTTGCAGTGATGGGACCATGGGTCCTGTCTCTGATATTGCCTAATGGGAGCACCAAAGGCCCTGAATCTGGTGTCTCCAGCTGTTTGTTGGTGGTGCGGTCCTGGCATCACCATTGTCATTAGGACTTTGCTTGACTGGTGGACGCTGACTGGGTAAAGTAGCTAGCCCTTGTGGCTAATTAATCTTTGTTTTTCTTATAGAATGGACCTCATGGTTGCTAAATCCTAAGGTCTCTTGCAATTGTGCTTTCAGGCGGAAGAACCCACAGACAGTGAACCGTATGGACACTGTTCCTTGCTTAGGCTATAACTCTTTGTACTTATATTTGTATTTAGTTCTGGGGTGCCTTGGGTGTGCACCAGTTTCAGTAGATACCCTGTGTGTGTTTGGCACTTGGTTTGTGTTTGCTACCTGGTTTCAGTTGTGCCTTGTGTTTGCACCAGGTTTCAGTTAGTTTTAGCACCTTTGTTTGCCCCCAGTTTCAGTAATATAAATTTTATTATAATAATATCTAGTTAAATTATTTCATACATGTAAAATATGGAGATTTTATAGTAATATTTTTGTTAGAAATTCACTTCAAAATATGCGAAAGTTTGGAAAACTGATCTCCCCAGAAACTCGACTGACGTATTGGCTTCTCTTAAGTGATTTGATGAAGAAGCCAAATGAATTAAAAAAAAAAACTCCATGTACATTTTGACATAGTAGTGTTTTGTAGGGCATGGACGCTGGTTAAAAAATATGCCTTAGATAAAAAGGGACAACTTTTACCTATGCCTCTCCCTCTAGAACACCAGAAGATGGGTCATTAGCACATATTTCACCTGTAACACAGCTTAACCTCTTTGGAATGTCCCAAGAAACATACCCCTGACAGGTAAATTCTCTTGTTATCACCTGTACCCCTGTAAAGCATCACGTATGCTTAAAAATCAGATTGCTACTTCCTTATTAGCTCATTGTCATCATTTATTTGTCAGAGTCTATAAAGGTCTTCATAAATTTATTCAATCAAACCTGGACATTCTTCCCAGAATCCCCATTTTGTGGGCTGGCTCCACAAATCTCTACCAATGTTTTCTATCTCATTTCTTCTTCTTTCCCACACAAAGCTCCTAATAGTGTTTCTTATTAAATAATTAAAATCATCATTAACATAGACTAGATAATTGTAACAATAATATTTAACAAATAATTCTTTGTCAGAAAAATAAAACCTTGTTTTCCTTTTCAAGTACACTTATGAAAAAAACTTTAATATAAGCTAAATATTTCTAATTGAAAATGTTTACTCAGCAGTTTATTACACAATAATGGGATGCACCATCCTTAAAGGATAACATACCTTAGCTATTTATTTTCCCAAGATAAATGTGTTCTCTTTCAGAATTTTCTCTGAAAGAATATCCACACTTGAATCTATCAAGATAAGCAAAAAACTAATTATGACCAGCAGCAATATTGAATTTGGCTCTTAAGTTTTACTCTAATGTTCAGGGTGAATAGAATACTGCAACTGAATCACAAGTTAAATAAGTAACAAGTTACTAAAGAATGGGTATGGTATAGCTGAGATGATGTTAAGATAAAGGTATTAAAATTCAAAGAGTAGAATAAAACACTTCTCCACCAGTAAAGAGCAACACAAAGATTCTCTAGTGCTCCTAAATTTTGCAAGGTTTGGGTCAGACCTAAGACAAATCTACTAATATTTATATAGTGCTTTAAATCTTACAAAGTGCTTTTAATTATGTCCTAGTATTCAATACTGAAGATCCACCTTAGCCCTTTTATGGGAAGGGTCTCTATTTAAATTCTTTTATAATTCTATCCATCTTTTCTATAGAGAAACAACTGAATCTTTGTGTGTTTCCTTTTTTTAAATTTGAAAGTAAAATCTTTTCAGCTTTTCAGATCCCTAGTCTCTTTCACTTTTAAACAACAAAATTAGTTTAAGTCAAGCATTTTGGGCCATTTGGTTGTTGGCCGCCAGATGCAGGGTACCAGAGGTGAATTCCTGAGAAGAGATTTACCCAGTCACAGCTAGGGGTCAGATGGAAGTAGAACCATGAGACAACTTTATTAACAAAAGAAAGGGGTATTTATAGGGACACAGGGTGAGGGTCTATTGAATTTCAAAGAGAATAAGCAAACCTGAGAGACAATTAACATTCTAAAGTCTAAGAATAATTGAGGAAGGGGGAGTGTAGACAGGGGGTCGCTCTCTCTGATTTAGGGAAACCAGCAGGGCCACTGCAATCTCATAAGGTCATTGTAGTAAATCAGTACCAAGTTTTCTAGGGATGGTTAACGAGAGAGGTTTTCCTTATCTCGTTTGCAATGATCTTTCTGGTTTGCAAATGGTGCACAGCATTTGGTCTCTGTGCTGACTCCATATCTCTACTGTAGCTATAGACAATAGTTAAGTGAATGAGCATGACTCTGTTTAATAAAAGTTTATTCATGAATATTAATATTTAAATTTCATATAATTTTCTTGTGTCACAAAATGTTATCTTTAAAATTTTGGGGGGCCATTTTCGAAATTATGTAGAAGCCATCTTTAGCTTGTGGTCCCAACAAAAGTAAATGTTGGCTAGATTTGATTCACAGTTCTGAGTTTACCAACCTTTGTTTTAAGTAAGACAGTAATGATAATAAGAGTTCGACTTCTTTGTATAGTAGCTAAATCAAATCATTCTTATATTGATGAACTCTTGTATCAAAAGAAAAGGATATTTATTTTAGTTCTTTCCGTGATTGTTCAGTATTGCTATCTAAATGGGAACAGATGGAAGGTAGAGAAAATCTGTTAGTACAATAGGAATATTTTCTTTGGAGTGACTGAGTGAAAACCCGAGGCAGTGTGATAGGGGAAACAAGAAAGAATTTCCAAAGTATGCTTCATGCCATTCTACAACTTAGTGGTTTGAACTCAATTCAGGATTATGTCAGTTTAAATTTATCCAGAGCTTCCAGAAAAGAAATGCTAAGATAATAAAAGGAAAATTTTCCTACCTGAGAATATAAAGCCTACTTTTTGTAAAAGTATTTTTTGTCTGAAAACTGGAATGTCTATCACAAAACACTTACAGTGATAAGAACAAGTCTCAAAGACTCTAACATATGTTCCAGAGAAATCTCTAATGTATCTCTAGGAAAAAAATAGACATCAAACCTACTTTTGAAAGAAATGAGTAATACATTCAATTAAGCTATATCGAAATACTATTGAAGAGAGCAAGGAAAAAGGAGTTGTGGAAGAAGAGAGACATACCTAAAGTTATGAGGACTAGAGGACAAAGTTTTAGCTAAGACAGATGAAATGGTTTCTTCCTTCATTTTGCATTGGATTAGTATTGCCAGAACTGTTTATTAAAATGCTGATGCATCATCCCATCATAACCACAAAATATTTGTCTTGTTTTCATGAGAATTTACACAAAAATGGAATTTTGGGATAAAAAGGTAATCTCTCCATTCATTTTGTCAAGGTCTATGTAGTTAGAGGGGGCCCGAATAGAGAGTAAGAAAATTAAAGTCATGTTTGTTTCATTATGAGACCCTATTTTTTTCCCAGATGGACCAGAGGTCTATTGCAAATATATTTTCAGTCCCATTCATTCACTGTGACTGTCAAGGAGCATAAGTTTTTCTTATATTGGCAAGAAAAATTAGAATCTGAGAAATCTCTTCTGAGAACTTGGTCTCCAGTAATTTTCCTTGTCCAATGAGAACACATTTATTTGGATGACAGAACTTGTTGCTAAGTAGATGAAGAACTTTTCTGCACATAAAGGGACTACCTTCCAATGAAAACCTTGTCAAATTTTCTCATGGGAAAGATACACTTGTCTGTGAAACCAACAGACATTGCCTTTGATCTCTTGGGAAGTCTGCCATTATTCCAATTCACAAATTAGGACAAGAGGATTTCTATGAAACATCCCTGTTCATTTGACCTCAAACTTTTGTTGTGGTTTTGCTCAATAGGAAGTAAGGCATAAAAACATGGACAGACAAAAGTTCTTTTGAAACACTGACTAGAATCTGAGATGTGGTTTGCCAAATATAAGATTTATCTTTCATTTTTAATGTATACTTGTTTCTTGTATGTAGAGCCTCTACCCTCCAGTGTTGATTTAGGAAACCACATAAACAGTTAAGACTTATCTAGGCCATTTTCAGATGTCATTTCTGAAGAATTAATGAAGGAATAGTTTCAGTGTGAGTTGTAGGAGTTTTTATTTCATCCTTCTTTCTCCTTGAACTGGAATAAAATATGCAATGACCTCCTGTGTTTTTCTTCCTGAACAATAAAATATGCAATGACCTCCTGTTTTTATCTTCCTTGTATTTCTTTAGGAGACTCTTCATGGTCAAAGGGCATCTTCTTGTGTGTGCAGAATCTGTCAGGGGCTAAAGGAGAAATATATCCTTGTTTGTATGGTACCAGAAAGGATATACACTGTTTCACAGAGACAAACACCACAGGTTTCGGGCAAAACTGCCTTTAAAAGTCTTGAAAACATTAGGATATTCACCAAATCTCTTTCCACATTTTCATTTGTATAATATGGTTAGTCAAACCATATTTCAGTTAGGATGTCCCAAATTTAAGTTGTGTAAAAGGACAAATGATTTCACATCAAAGATTAGCAGGAGAACCTGGATCAGGTGTTCATATAGGGACTCAGAAACTTGACAAATGTTACACAAAGAAAGTTAGCACATGCAACTTGTATTCAGTTCCAAAAATCTTCCCAAGACCTTGAATTTATTAAGTACATAATATATTTTCAATGTATTACAGATAAGGATTTGTTTTATATTTTACTAAGGAAAAACACAGAACACCATCCTGTAAACCTCCAACTAACTTTCCTCAGTATCGACTGCTTGGTTCCTAAACCAATGCTGTATATTTTAGTTCAATGCACTATCCTAGTTATAGATAGTAATTTCTATTTCCATCAGCTATAGATTACGCTGTGATAGCAAAAAGTCTCAAAAAAATGTTAATTACTTAGAACAACAGAAGGTTATATTTCACTTAAGACACATTTCCTTCAGTGATGGGTATTTAGTTATTGCAGTCCATTAAGAGTCCAAGCTCAACAAAACACAGCCACCATGCTAAATATTGTCAGAGACCATATTGAAGAGCAATGAGAACTCTGAAGTGTCTCAGACTAACAATGAAATATACAACCTGAGAATAGCATATCTTCTACTCAGAACTCAATGACAAGAAGTCACAAGTTCCCACCAAAGTTACTCAACATAAACAGAAAGAGGTGACACACACAATACTTGGTGGAAAACCCAATGAGTATCACAAGTGGGTTCCTTTTAGTGATAAAATACATACTAATATTCACCTTCTGGTTCAAAGAAATCTTTGTGTGACAGCCTAGAACACAGAAAGAGCATCATTATAAAATATAATCAATATGAAATAATTTCACATTTAAAAAAATACTGGGTCTGCAAAAGCTGTGCAGATTTTAGCACTTGTGAGTGAAGGTGTCTAATCATGATTCTATTAGAAAGTACATTAGCTGAAACAAGCCACAAAGAAAAAGGCAGAAACCAAATGGTTTCACTAATATATGGGATATAGTGAAAAAAAAATAAAATAAATAAAAGCCTTGAAGAAAGTCAAAACAAACGAAGCACCAAAATGAAGC